>JBBPBX010005589.1:0-45355 GCA_038048925.1 Garcialebias charrua | reverse complement strand
TATGTTTGTTTGTTTTGCTTTGGTTCAGAAGACGAAATTTGACTCTGCATTTAACCCAATCACCACCAGGTGGGGCAGTGGGCAGCTATAGAAAGCGCGCCGGGGAGCAGTTGGGAGTCTTGTATGGAAACATACACAGATGACAAAAATGTGACATTATTATTATTATTATTATTATGATGAGCAGAAAATGACTGAATAGTAAGTTTTCACAACTTAAAACTTTAATATGCCAGTTGTCACAAACTACAAACGAACTGGTTAAAGACAAAACCACATGTTAGGGTTTGAAACTATAGAATATGATGCTTCCATCACAAAATAAAATCACCGCTGTTGCCTGGATTCAACACAAACTTCCCTGCAACACTCTGTCTCATTTGATGCATCACTATGTGTCTCTTGTAAAAGCAGAACGTCAGTGCTTTTATACTTAATGGTTTGGTAAACGAGTGCACGCTTCACAGCCTCTCTAGCTTAAAGATGTTATTTTAAAAGAATCCATGTTGAGTGAGAGGTTATGGGTACAAAATTAAAATGCTGGTGTTCATCATTTGTTCAGAATTGTTTTCTGACTTTGCTCATTATTTTCTTTAATCTGAAAATTTCTTGGTCAGTGAACCCAGTTTCTGTTTTGTGCCTTATGTAATGTCTGGCTGAGTCATAAGTTCTCAGGTTTGGAAAGTGACTTTCAACTCTAACTCTTCTCAGTCCTTTTGCCTGTTTGAGGAAGGACAGTAAAGTTTCCACAGGATAACGGGGTTCAGTCAGTCTGTGTGACAGTCACTTAAGTCAGAGCACCAGTCCTCACTGTCCACTCCCTCATCTCTGTACACATTTTGCTGGCCCACGTGCAGCAACTTCAACATTTTTTCTCTTCCCTTGTTTCTTCACCTGGTTTGGGGGCCCCAGCTCCATCTCTTCTACAGACGCCCCTGCTTCTCCTACACCAGCTCATTTGCCTCCGTTCCTGCACTTTTTATTTCTCCATTCACCTCCACCTCCACTTTCTCTTCCTTATCACCAGCGGTGGGTGGGGGACCGGCCGCGCGCACCCCACCCACACCTCCCTACCCCGCGGCAGCTGGAGGGGACCGGCCACGCGCACCCCCCCTCCCTCCCCCAAGGGGACCAGCCCCGCTGAAGCGAATAGATAAAATCATCCAGTTTTACATGAAACCTAACAAGAACAGTTTTCTCCTTTGTGAGACAACGTGTTTGAGACTATCCGTTCACAAAAAAAAATTTGGGGGCAAGACCGGAGGCTCCGGGGCCCCTAAAATTCCAGGGCCCCGGGCTCCAGCCCATGAGTACCCAAAGAAATCCCACACATGCACGGAGAGAACATGCAGATTCCACCCAGAAAGCCCTGGACGGAGATTTGAACCAGCAACCTTTTCGCCGAGAGGCAGCAGCTCTACCATTTGCGTCACCGTGTTGCCAGGTAAGACTACATTTAAATTAAATTTCAAAGTGCATTTATTCACAAAAATACACAAGTGAGTTGAGCTTTATTCGTCTATACAACTTAACTCGCCTTGTAAATGAGATTTTAATCTCAAGTTTTTCTTTCGCCTGGTAAAATAAAGGATGAATAATGGAGTAGACGTGGCAACGTATGGCTCGAGGGCCCAAAGTGACACTTGGGCAATTTCCTGGGCCCCCAATGTAGTTTAAAAAAAATAAAAACACAACCTTTAAATAAATTGATGGAAACCTGCATTTTATCAAATAATTTTATAGAAGTTTAAACATCTTGGACATAAAAATAATAATAATTAAAAAAAACAGAATAAGCCAACACTTATGTTGTGGTTTTCAGAACTCCAAAATCAAACGTGCTTTTTTTATTGCATGTTTAAAATTAAAAATATATTGTCACAAGAGCTAGTTTACCCCTAACCCTAACCAAAAAGACTTAAAGCTCTCGGCCTTGACTTCTCTAAATGGTTTTGAGAATCTGTTGGAATCCTGGCAAAATCCAATGCAGATATGTTCTTGTTTTTGATTTTATACATCTATCTTATGTTTTGCTAGTTTTTGATACTTTGTTTAAAAAAAAAAAATCTGTATTTCTCTCTTATGTTTTTCTATTGTTTATTGTAAATTCTACCTTTGCTGTTCATCATTCTTTAGTTTGTAGCAGGTCGCTCTTGTAAATGAGTCCACGAGGCTCAATGAGATTTACCTGACTAAATAAAGGTTGAATGAAAGGTTATGGAACATCTTATAATCCTAAGAGTATTGGGGAAACATTTTTTTTATCCAGCATGCCAAACAAGAAAAAGCCTTTAAAAATCAATAAATCATCTTCCACATCGACGGTCTTAAAATATATACAGTATATTTTCCTATTTTCAATGCGGCCCTTCATTTGTTTTAGATGTCTTGATTTGGCCCTCTGGAAATGAATAAACCCCTGCTCAATAGATATTTTATAGCTAAAAATAATCCACTAAATTAAATTCTGTTTTCACACAACTGAAAATGATTCATTACAAGAATTATTTGTAAAATATGTTGGGATGCGTTTTAATGGACTTGGTCAACAGAATGAAAGGGTTACTGGTTGCAACATGGGACAAAAACAAAACAAAACAAAAAAAACGGAGCATGTTTTGGATTAAACCATGTTTTATTACTCCTAATATCAGATGTAGATACACAAGTCAACAAACGGTATTCTTGAACTGTAATGAAAACGCTCCACGGCACACTGACGTCTGTGGAAGGGCCTGGTCTTACAGACACGTACCTGAAAATGGACAGCAGTTGGGAGTTTTTGCAGTAGGTTGCATTAGTAACAGTAGTATTAACAACAGTAGCAATAATGATCATCATAGCAATTAATAATAGCAGTGGTATTAACGACTCCGGTTCATAGAGGCAGGAACAGACATTTGCCAAAAGTACTAAGAAATGAGAGGGAGGGGCTTAAATGCTGCAAGACAAACCACTAAATGAAGATAAAAAATAAGCACGCTCCCACGGGACAGCAAATATTCAGCTTTCTTGTAAAAAGAGGAAGCTCAAACCATCACCAACCTGCAAATACCCGACACGCACAAGCAGTTTCTTCTTCATCGTTAAGAACCTAAACCCATTTTGACAACTATGATTCAAACTTTTCACGTTCTGTTCCAAAACTCACTCAGAACAGAGATTTTAAATAAAAATATGCAAAAAGTGAGTTCAAACCCAGCTGAGGACGTTCCCATAGATCACCGGGGTCATACAAGTGTTAAATGTACAACACTGCAGTAATGTTTGAGTACAGTAGAACAGCTTTTGCTTTCATGAATTAACATTCAGACGAGCTGACGTGACCTCTGAGGTGGAGCTCGGCAGCACCAACCGGTCGACGTTCGGAGCAGCAAACAGGAAGCTCCGTTCAAACCGTGCCAATCTCTTCGGCTCGCTTCATGTATGCTCTGCGGTTCCCGAGCTGTGGTTTCAGTTTCAACCAAAAGCTCCGCCGCACGCTGCACCTGCCATCCAGAGGCCCACAGAGCGAGACGGGCGTGGCTGTAAAAAGTTTAACTCTGCGCCTCGGCAGTATGGTGCAACATTCATGAGTAATTCAGACGCACGTCGACCTAATTAGTTGTGGAAGTGTACAAATTAGCAGACTTCTGAGTGAAAAGTCTGTTTTTATGCTGATTTATTCTGTAATTAACATGGCTACATTCACAAGATCCGAGAAATGCACTTTTTATTTGACAAATGTGAGGAAACCATCAAATCCACCACTCGTTTGTTCACAGCAACTCTAACAGATCTCTATTTTATGAAACGTGTTGGTCCTGGACAGGTGAGCCGTTTTTATCCCAGGATACATTAAGATGGAAAAGATTAGATGGCAACGATCAGGCGTGCACATATAGAAACCTACGTGAAGCCACATACGCAACCTCCTGTAGGACTTTTATTTAAATGACTTGTCGCAGAGCTTCTTGTGGTTACTACTAACATACATCAGGTCATGGCCACAGGGCACAAGTTTAACATTCACATCTTTGAACTAACTTCCTGTTTGAACGGAGGCGTTTGTAAAAAAGGGTTCAGTGTAAAAGGAGCAGGTTCAAGTTAAGCTCAGACTCTTAACGGCACATAAATAGTATTCATCGCTTATTTCACCTCCACACACCCATCGATTAGCTCGCTGTCCCTGCAGGCTCCTCCCCAACCAACCGTGTCTTCACACCCGTTAATAATGCGAACGGAAACGCATCAAGAGCTTGAAACTGAGAGAAAAGGAATGTTTAAATCAGTTTACACACAGGAGGAAAGAAGGGAAATGATTCCAGTAATATTTGTGTTTGTCTGCGTTGGAACACAGAAAAAACAGCGTCCATCTGTCTATGTTTAACCAGAAACAACTAAACATGCAAAATCCACAGCACCACAACTCACACGCGCCCGCACACACACACACACACACTAGAAAACTAACCTCCTCTGCTTTGTACAGAAAAAATAAAACAAAGTTAAAAACCAAGCAGAAAAGATCTCACACAAAAATAATCCAATACAGGCAAAATTAGAGAAAAAAACATTAAATATAAATATTTTCCAGATGAAACTTGTGATCACTTACAGCACACAGCTAAAACTCCTTTTGTTTTTGTTGGGGAAAAAATAAAAACGCCTCAAGCTTTCTTTCCTAAAAAAAAATAATAATAAAAAAATGGGGCAAGCTTCTCATTTTCTACTTGAACCAAATTAGTTTTTCTCCACAACATAAATCAAAATGATCAACTAATTACTTTTCTTTCTCAAACCAGCAATTGCAAAAGATAAATAGAATATTAACATTATCAATAACATTGATCAGGTTAATACCATCAGTACCAGGAACATAAAAACTGAAACCGTAGCACAGAAAGCTCCACCCATTGAGTTACTGGAGGATCCGTTAGTCCAGATTCATCCACATCCTGTCGTGGTGGTCTAGAGCTGGACCTGGATGAGGGCTTTCGTTGCTGGGTGAACGTGATTCACAAACTGGGTGAACATAAAGTAAATAAACTTGAGAGAAAAGTCGAGGAAGAAAAAGGTTCTCTGTGACATAACTGCAGAAATCTCTCGGAGGCCGTGCTCAGGGCCGTGTGTTCGGATGACCTTCCTTTCTACCTGACTCAGTTTGTTGAATTAGTCATTCCCACTGATTTTCATCAAGTCTTCTACTTCTTCTTGCCAAAGAAGCTGAATCTCTTCTCGCGGTCCTTCTCCTTCCCGTCCTTGTTGCGCATGGTGACGACGTCGCCTGAGCTCGGGGAGATGGGGGGCATCGTCATGGCACGGCTGAGGGGCCGGGGACCGAGGGGGGAGTCCGCAGACCCTGTTGCTGGAATGGAGCTCAGGATGGACTGAATCCAGGAGCTCATTTCCGCCTTTAAACAAACACCAGTGTGTTAGGATTAATTATTACCCGACTGCACACAAACATGGTTTGATCCGTTTTATTAGCGTGGTTCGCTCGTCTCACCTCGTCCTTAGCCTGGAACAGATACTCCTTCCCGTCTCTTAGCCTGCAGTCAGAAGGTAACCACAAGATGTAATTTACCCCTCCACAGTTTTCCTGGGGGGTTATTTTTCAATACTTTACTTGCAATCCAACAACTTCTGCATTAGGGCTGTAGTGATACAATAATCTCACGATATGATACACAATATTCTGCTCACGATACAATATATATTGCGATATTCAGCAAACGATACAATTCAATACACTTTTGCGATTTTTTTAAAGATTTTAGAGGGACAGAGTGATTTTGGTGACATTTTGAGACTGTTATAGACTTGGATTGAATTAATTTAACTGAAAACTGATTAAAAGCACCAACTACACAATACTTGGCTCTGGTTGGACATGGACACAGACTTAAAGTCGACAGCTGGACAAAATGAATCAAAGAAGTGGTGAGAAAACATGTTTCTTTCAATTGAAACAGTAAAAACTGTAGCTTACATGCATTTGTAAAGTAAATAAAGTGCACCAAGTGCCCTGCTCTGAATAGTTTGAAACTAGGGATGCACCGATAAATCGGCCGGCCGATCGATCGGCTCCGATTTCCTTAATTTGGGGAGATCGGTGATCGGCCGATCTTTAAATGAGAAGCCGATTTTATCTACCGATTTTATCTGCCTCAGCAAAGGTTGAAAATCCTGAAAATTTAGGGTGCATTTTGACCTTTTAACACCTGAAAATCTGTATCGGCCAAAATCGGAATCGGCAGGTCAGACTTTCTAAAAATCGGTAATCGGTGATCGGCCAGAAAATTGAAATCGGTGCACCCCTATTTGAAACCTTTTTAACCTTGACACTTACCGTCTGAAGGAATCACTCTAAGTGCTTGGTAAGTAAACAGTAATATGACTTCTCCAAAACAGTCTATAATTCAAGTAATGAAGAACATTTAACTTCAAATGCACCCATCTTAGCAGAGCAGCTTAAGGCCTGTAGATAGACCCTGACTAATAAGTGAACTCTAAACAGAAAGTCTACTCTGCAGACCAAGTGAGCTACATTCTCCTCAGATTTTTGTTTAGAAATAGAATCTGATCGACGTGCTCTGGGAGAAGTGCGCTTCTCCCAGAGTTGCTCCCGGTAGGTCTGGATGGCGCCTTGCAAGGCAGGCTACCACTACCGGTGTATGAATGTGTGAATGAATGGGTGGATGGCTGGTATTGTAAAGCGCTTTGGGGCTCCTCACAGGGGGCTGGAAAGTGCTATATAAATAAGCTCCATTTACCATTTACCATTTACCACTTCTCTGTGCAGTGATGATATCTCCAACGGTGGAGAAGACTCTCTCTGAGGATACACTGGTGCCAGGGATGCAGAGGTATCTAAAAAAGCTAAGTCTGGTCCTCTGGACATTCAAAAAAAGTACAATACTTGCACATGAATATCGATTTTTTTCTAGGAAAGAAAAAAAATATATATATATATCGCGATATCGATATTATTACACAGCCCTATTCTGCATACCTGGTGCCATTTTTGTCATCCCTGTATCAAAATGTTCATTTCATTCAGAAGATGGAAGCAATGTCTTTTGGTTGTTGTAATTTTAATAATAATTAAAAGAAAAATTTATTTACAAACATTTTCCCCATAGAAACATTAAGATCCCTTCAATGTCTTCAAAAACTTTGTATCATTGCTCTATTTTTGTCTTTTGCAACTTTTAGCTTCTAGCTAGACATTTGTTTCTTTAGCTTTTAGCTTGCATTTAGCTACTTTTAGTTTTTAGCTAACCCATGCTGCTTTAAGATAGCATTTTGCTACATATAGTTTTTAGGTAGCCCTCTGCTACTTATATCTTTTAACTAACATTTTTCCACTTCCATCTTCTAACTAGCACTTTGCTATGTTAAAGTTTTTAGCTAGTGTTCTGCTTCTTGCAGCTTTAACAACTCAGTTTCAATTTGCAGTCAGCGTACACACTTTTCCACAGAAACTTGAATTTCTCTAGTTATGTGAAAGATTTTCTCACCTGAGCTTAAATACATGTTTCTTCTTCTTATAGTCATGAGCTATTTCACAAGCAGCCTCTTCCAAGCTGAAGGGCACCTCTCCGTGGTATGTAGCACCGCTGCTAGCACTCTTGTTGTCCTTGTAGAAACCGAGGTTTCCTTTTCTAAGGACACAGTAAACAGTATGCCAGGATCTGTGGAGAAAATAAACCAGACTAACATTAGACAAGTTGGAAGTGCACTGTATTCTTCTACTGCTTCTTCAAGTGAACGACTAGTCCTCAAATTTTCTACATTTTTACCCTCAAAAATTTAAAACTTTAAGAACAAACACACAGCTGGATTTAAAGTACAAGCCTTACAGAAAAAAAAGTCAGGAATCTAAGAGACACAAAGAATTAAATGTCACAACTGGCAGGAGTTTTGCCTTTTTAAATTTGGAAGACACTTTAGACGGGAAAACAAAGGAGAAACAGGAAGTACACCTCTTGCAATTTAAAAAAAGGTTCTTTCACAAGACACCTCAGTCCAGGACTTAGCCACCTTTGTGTGATTTCTGAATGGACCGAGGCGACAAGGGGGGTCAAAGCCAGCCCAACCTTGTTGTGCCTTTGTGCTGTGAAGTGAGGTAGTAACAGAGGAGAAACGGTCATGGTGTGAAACTGTAAGCTGGTACCCGGATCAATAATGTGATGAAATGTGGTCTGTGCGACCAGCCAGCCACAGGGTTAAACAACAACAAACAGATTTATTACGGATGGAAGATGAGGCGCAGCAACTTTGTAATTAGTTTAACACAAAGAGAAGGGAGACGTTCGCCACACATTTAATGCATTCTGCTCCACGTCAACTCGGCTGAGTTCTGCTCCACGCCTCTTTCGGTTCCACAAAGCTCGCTTCATTTCTAAAAGTTCAGGTCAATGTGAGACCTGGCCAGCTCCACCGGTGATTTATGAACGGCCAAATGGAGCATAAAGACGGACTGGTCTGTTCATCCATTTCAAAAATAGTTTGATGAAAGAGCCTAAAGAAAAGCAGGTTCTCTATCGTGTTCACAACCAAATCCTTACCTGGTAGCTGCCTTTTTGTTGTGGGACTCCATCTCCTGCTTTCGAGCGAGTATGCCCTCCATGGCATTTGGATCGGATTCAGCACCACCTCTGCTTGGTAACGTAGACGGCTCAAGACGAGAAGACGCCAGCCCGCTATCTCTACCTGGTCCATTAACTGACTCAGACTCCGAGCCCTGTGGTTCAAATCAGGACAGAAATGAGTGAGAGAAGGTAGAAGCATCTCAAAGTGGGTGAATGAAGGGAAGAGCAAAGCAGCCATTCACAGCCATACACTAAAAGCCATAATGATGCTTGCTTCGATGGCACTGTCTGATTACTAGAGATAATCACCAAGGGTTCACATCGACGCACTGACATTACACAAGAGATTAGTCACTTCTAGAGGCGAGACACACTCCACTATTTATATAACACACAGGAAGCAACATGGAACAACATCAAATTCTTACATTTTTAAAAAGGACACGAATCAAAGGAACCTGAAACCAGACTCATAGTTAAAATTAAAAACATAACAATTTAAAGCAAATACAAATATAACGATGCATGCCTGCTTATTAAGTTGGTAAAAACTAAAAACTAAATAAACACAAACATCAAACAGTTTAGCACAAACTCTGAACTTTAAAGTGTTGTGATCGGCCATGTTGGGTTTCATTTACTGATCAGTGAAGACACTTGTGTGTTCCTATTTTCCCTCCATAAACCCTTTTCAATAAATAGATGCCACGTGACTCCATCAAACGACGTTCACACGCAGAGAAAACACACAAATACTGTACCGTACATAAAAAAAAAGACTAAAACAAGCCACACGTAAAATACCACTAAACAGCTATATTTACTCTTGGACCCACAGTGACTCCCGCCCTGGTCAATGTGAGCACAGACACAGCAGCAAGCTGCAACATTTCTGATCCATGAAACAACCTGCTCATGAACCTGCATCATGCCTTGCAGGTAGCAATGAGACAATAATGAAACTGTGCTGCTGCATTAATAAAGCAATGGTTGCATCTGTGAAAGAGAAGCAAGGGCTTCTCAGTACACAAAACATATGGGCGGCACACCTCATCCCCAATTGCCCCCCAGGCGCTTTCAATAGCTGCCCACTGCCCCACCTGGTGGTGGTTGGGTTAAATGCAGAGACTAATTTCGTCTTGTATGGGAACATACACAGATGACAAATGTGACATTATTATTATTATTAACAAGAAGTTCTGCTGTTGACCAGGAGCTGAGCGGAGGCTGTGAAGGGGGTGGGGGAGGACGGGAGTGGGGAGATCTACAAAGCTGACCGTGTTTGAGTACTCACACGCTCCGGCTGTTTTGGCTTATACACACGTTTAGGCTCTGATTTCTTTCCCATTGACAACGGCATCGTTAATGACTGCTGATAAAAATGCAACGAGAAATTGTTAAGGTGTCTCCATCAGAAGCAGAAACTTGAGCATGAACTGCGTCACATCAGAAAGACTTGTTTCCAAGATGTGACGGCAGTTTATCAATATGGCAGGTAATTAATTGTATCTGCCACTGAGGAGATCCAGTGAGATTGTATGATATGCGTTGAAACTTTGTTTTCCTACCCAGAACCTCCTCAATAAAGACCACCTGTTCTTTGAAATCAGACAAGCACCTTCAGATATTAAATACCATCAACAATTCTTCCAACACAAAACCGGGGTTTGTGAATAGAAAGTACTCCTGATATATTGTTTTAAGGCACTTCAGTTGTATTAACATTTAAAAAAATGTTGATTAAAGCATTTTTGTTTGTAATTCTACAAAGACAAACAATCAAAAACTTATTATACAGTCATTGACAAAAATAAAAAAGGTAAGCACCCAGAGGAATAGGCCAACTTTCCTCCCACTGCCACCAGCTCCCTGATCTTTCCCCAGTCAAACATGTAAGAAATCGTCTCAGACTCCATTTAAGTATCGAGCTGCAGGATCTCGACGTTTAGCTACAACGATTGGCCAACATGCTGCATGAGAGGATACCACAGCTCCATGACTGTTCTGCAGGAAATCTCTGCTAAGATCCAGGTTCTCAACAGGAAACAGGTGGAATGCCCTTCTGGATCGGGGGGAGTCTTTGCCTCAGGTGAAAGTTTATTTGGGCGTCTTGTTCCTGAGTGATGGTAGGATGGAGCAGAGATGGATCGAGGCCTCGTTCTCAGTAATGAGGGTGTTGCTTCGGTCAATCTGGATTTACTGGTTCGCCTATATTCCAACCTGCACCTATGGTTCCTATGGTTAAGAGGTTTGGACCAGGACCAAAAAAACAGATCCTGTATACAAGCACCAGAAATGAGCTTCCTTTGCAGTCTAATGGCGTACGTCCACACCTAGCAGCGTTTCAACTTCCAAAAAGCTCGTCACGCACGCAAGTGGACGCACTGGAAGCTTACCGGTATACCGAGTTCCTCACTGCACTCCGCCAGGCAAGGATCTTTTTATTTGTCTCTGTAGAGCAGACTTGACTGGTCGTGAAGGACTTGTCGCGAACACACAGCTACAATGAGTTTCTCTTCCATAGTACACGACCTCGCGGGTCTTTTCTGTGTCCCACAAACAATACGTCACATAGTTGCGCAATACCCCCGTCCCCTCGTTTCCGCGTCACATAGGGACTCTCCCCCTCTCTTCTCCCCCCGACTCTCCCTGATCAACCAATCAGGGAGAGTTGAACGGCGAAATCTTCAGCATGTTGGAGGCGTGCTTTGGAGGCTGACGCGGGTTCACGTGCACGGAAAAACGCTTTCCAGCACGCTCAACACGCACGTGACGCCCGACGCCAAGACGCGCATGGAGGCGCGTCCCCCATTGACTTTGCATGTAAACTGGACGCTCCTGCAGTTGAAACGCTGTTAGGTGTGGACGTACCATTAGAGACAGGGTGAGGAGCTCCATCATTCCAGGGGAGCTTGGAGTAGAGCTGCTGCTCCGTTTCATCAACAGGAATCAGTTGAGGTGGTTTATCTGATCAGGATACCTAACTTTGACAGTTTTACATCCCAGTGGTAAGAGGACCCGGGGCAGACCCAGAACTCTCTGGGTGGATTGTGTATCCTCTCTGGCCTGGGAACGCCTCGGGGTCCCCCAGGAGGAGCTGGAGAGTGTCGCTGAGGAGAGGAAGGTCTGAGTTTCTGTCCTGGACCTGTTGTCTCTGTGACCTAACTATACCATACCATACCATACCATACCAACTTTATTTATAGAGCACTTTATGCACCCAACAGGACCAAAGTGCTGTACACACAATCACAAAATACAATACAATCATAAAATGGAAGGGACTAAAAACAGTACTAAAATAATAAATTATGAATACAATAAAACAAAGTTAAAACATCTCAGATTGTACCAAAAGCCAAAGAAAAAAGATGAGTTTTAAGAAGAGACTTAAAAATGGATATGCAAAAGTAAATGGAGAAAGAAAAGCCAGGTCCTAGAGGGGCCACACCCTACTGACATGGGACCAACTGTGTGTCCACACTGCAGCTCCAGTATCCTTTGATCTAATATTATAGATCAGATACATATTGTACACTTTGTATTATAGTGACCTTTCAGCACACGTTTCATTTCAACAGCGTCATTTCACTTCTACCTCTTCCTCTGGGCACTCACCTTTAATGTGTAGTGAGATGATTTTCATCAAATTCACAATAAAATGTTGCTATATTGACTGGCTTGTCAGTCGTGAGAGTCTGAGAAATGTTTGCATAGGAACAACTAGTACAACAACATTAAATGCAAGTCCTATTTTCCTCCTCAAATTAATTACAACTAATAATAAATGCAGCTTTTACAAATCCATTTAAACATCCATACAACAGGAGATGACGCAAAACAACACAGAAGAGACGTCACAGGACAGTTTATGCTGAATGACAGTAAAAATTAAAAATTAAATTCAAATTTACTTCACCAGGAGCATGCACACTGGAACATAGAAAACACTTGTATCAACAAAGGCTGTTGCACCTGAGATGTGTCGTTATCGCTGTGTACTCCGTTTACTGAGGCCGACTGGTTCAGCGTGGTCTGATCCAGACTTGTTCTGTGTTGAAGAGAGAAATGCACGTTACTTAGAATTAAAAAGGTTTGCTGCACCGCACACACACGCGCTGAGGTTTACCTGGCTGCAGAATCATGTGCTTGACTCTCTGTCTCAGTTTGTGCCACTTCTGCTGGTGGAGGGGTAGGAGGCCGCCGTGCTCTCTCTTCCTCCTCTCGCCTCCTTTGAACCTCCTGCTCCTCGAGCTAAAACAAAGAAATGCAGGAGCGCTAAATATAACCCTAAATGAATCAGAGAGGATATGAACACTTGGAGCATATCTGCTCATCCTACTTACTGTGGTAAGCTTCTCCAGGAGCCCAAAGCGTTCCTCCCAAGCTGCAGCAAGTTTTTCAAATGCTTCATGGCGCTTGATTAGGCTCTCGACTTCATCTACATTTGTGCCCAGCTCTGCTGCTCGCACGAGAGGTTCCTGCCCAACCAGCCAGGACTCTGCCACAGAGGCATCGCGTCCAAACTGCAGCACTTCCAGGACTGAAGCAAAGAAAGACCAAGGCGTGAAGAAACAAAAAAACAAGACAAATAAAAAGGAGAAACTAAATAAGAAACAAATAGAATGCTATAAACTTGAGTTTTAGATAATACCATATTTTCTGGCGGATAAGTTGCAGTTTTATGCATAGGTTGGTCAGTCCTGCAACTTATACGCCGAAGCAACTTATATATAAAAAAAATCCCATTTTCATAATGTAATTTTTGACTGACACTTTAAATTTCTAAGAACTGCAACAGCGAGTTCTCCCGTGTACGCTCGCTTCACTCAGCTGGTGCAGGCGGAAGAACGCTGGAGAGTTAGCAGCTCCGGCAGCGATGGATGGCGCTGTGCCGCCCAGGTGAAATTAAGCTGTTTTGACCATTAAATAGATGCATAATAAACGCGACGGGTCAGCAGTGACACATAATAAACGCGACTTCTATGCCGAAGCAACTTATATGGGTTTTTTCCCCCTCTTCGTGATGCTTTTTTGGACTGATGCAACTTGTACTCCAGAGCAACTTATACACCGGAAAATATGGTATTAAGATTTTTTCACATAAAATTATTTAAGGCACTTTCAGACCAGCAGCAGAAAACTAAACCAAGAAATGCATTATAAGACAATCCAAACGTTAGTTTAGCCAAGATATCTGCCCCACCACAAACAGGATCTGTCAGATCCATGCAAGTAAATAAACACTGCAGAACCGCAGCATCTGTCCAGCAACTCTGTCATTTATCACACAAAAATAAAACTCTTCTTGAAACTCCATAATCAAAACAGTTCAATCCTGGTTGTAAAGTTTATGAACCGCTGCACTATAGTTCACATCTTATAGGCCTTCAAACTGAATGTACCCGTTTGTATATTTGCATTTTCTAGCCTGCAGATAAACTTTCATTTTGCTGTTGTTGCCATTTTATTATTGAGTTATCATATTGGTATGTGATTGTTAATAACATGAAAACGTCATGTTCTCCATCAGGACAAGACCCTACTTTAGGATGAATTAAATTATCTATCTCCCAATATTATTTTTTATTTCTGTACATTTGATGAATATGCAATACTTCATCTTGTAAAAAGAAAAAAAAAAAACTTTGGGATTACATTATGTTTATAAACAAATTTAATCAAGAGAAACCTCAAAAACTAAATAACATAAATTCATAAAAACTGTTCAGCATGCATACCAATTTGCAAATGGTCCATCTTGTCTTGCCACTTCTTGTTGATCTTGTCTCTCTGTTCTTGGAGCTGAGCCATTTTCTCTCGGATCTGTGAATCAAAGAACATTGTGAAAGGAGAGAACTGAAGCGTGAAGTACAGTAGACCCTAAAACCGGTTCGTCTGTATAATTTCCTTCAAACCAGTGTGAAATACCTCATCGGCAGCGTAGTGATTATTGTTGATGAGAGCTTTTCCCAGGTCAGTGCAGGCAGTGAAGCTGCCCGCTCTGGTCTCAATCTCTGATTTGATGTCTTGATGATTGGCAATGACTAACCCGGCAGATGATACATCCCTTTAGATATAAGGCACAAAAGAGCATTAATATTAAAATATTTGTAAAAAATTTGAATGTAAACATATAAACAATATAATAATCAAGAGTTGGGAAAAAAAAAATCACTAAAAGACTATGACTGAATTTGTTTTTTTACTGGTCAGCCGGCACCTGAACCAGCTAGAAGTGATGATGAGCCACAAAGGAGGAGTGTGATTTTAAAGAAACCCAAATAAATTGAGCATGGCTCCACCCACTCTGTCAGCCAAAGTGGAATCAAACTTAGCAGATATTTATTCACCTTATTTAACAGGCAAATCCCACTGAGATCACAGATCTCTTTTGCAAGGGAGGCCTGGGCCTGAAGTCAGCTTAACATGCATGTTTTTGGTCTGTGGGAGGAAACCGGAGTACCCGGAGAAAACCCACACATGCACGAGAAGAACATGCAAACTTGACACAGAAAGACCCCAGGTTCAACCGGGGATTGAACCCAGGACCTTCTTGCTATGAGGCAACAGTGCTAACCACTGAGCTGTCGTGCTGCAATATGTACTTGTCCGCATGTCCCTCGTTAAAAGGCGTACAGCTAAACCTCCAGGTTTCTGAAGCTGAACTACAAAAGTGAAATAAACTCCTGGACCTTTAACAGACACTCTGTCATGAAGTTAAAGGAAGGAAGAGGCTTTTTTTCTGCTGTTAGCTGCATTAGCTCAAAGAGACAGACCTGCAGCTTGCAGTGATGAGATTAAAGCACACTTGTTTGTTTTGCAAATTAAAACAAGGGTTTTACAGTTTTAAAAGAAGCTTTGTGGAAATGAGTCAGATATCAGCACCTAGCTGCTAATGTTGGTTAGAATGTTATTACCGGTACTCCTTCCACTTCTGATGTGTATTAAACCCATTACTGCAATATTGATGATAGGTAATGAAGAAAAAAACCTTCACCTGGGACTGTCGTGTGCATCTATCTGCAGGTTAACTCCATCCATCCAGAGCATGAGGTCCCGCACCATGTTGAAGAAGCGGAATTTCTCCACAGTGTCCAGCAGGACGAGCCTGCGGGTCTTGCAGGCCTCCAGCAGGCCCTCCCAGGCGGACGTCACAGCATGTTCGCTCCTCTGAATTTCCTCAGCCTTTTCACCAGCGTAGGCCTTCTGCAGCCGCGCGGCATCGTCCTGCACTTGGTTCACCTTGTTTGAAGAGAAAGCAAAGAAATTTGATGTTGTGCTCGCACGCAACATCTGAACTGTAACAAGACGACTCACCTGTCCGCTGAGCGCCTGGATGTCGTTCTCTGAATTGGTGTGCTGTCTGTGTAGGTGCTGGACAGTGTTCAGGTCGCGACCAAGGTCTGAAGGCAGAGCTTCCTTTTTCTCCTTAATACGTCCAAGCACCTCCATGGCATCTTGATGGAATCTATGCAGCTCATAGGAAGCTGCCAGCATTTGTGTGCGTGTGTCGATTAGCTCCAAGAGGTCGGCCCAGGCCTCGTTCAAACCGTCCTTCCACTCGGCTACACTGGCATTCTCAGGGTGACCCGACTCGATAAGGTCGTCTGCCAACGCATTTACTCCGTCTACACGCTCTTGTCCGATTGTGCTGGTGTCACGAGCAAACTCACGGAACTTGTCCCTCAACATCTGCAGGAAAGAAAAACAAAAGAAGTTAGGGCTATATGGAGCAGAATGTTTTCAGCTACATCTCCCAAAGCGTCTGTGTCTTCAAAGCATGTGACCGTGAAATGAACTCACTGTGACATGTTCATAGTCTTGTCCTAGTTCGTGGGAGCCGGCAACCACCTCCCTCTCAGCAATCCATTGTTCCAGGTCATCCACCTCCCGCTTCAGCTGGGTCAGCCGCAGCCTCTCCTGAAGCCGCCCACGACGCTCCTCTGCAAGGTCTTTCAGACCTGCATACAGCTTGTCCACTTGCGCCTGCCTCAAGGTGATTCTCTCACTGGTAAATTGAGAAGTCAAACATTAGTCCCTGTGGGGGTCTAACTGTTAAAGGAGGGCATGCACTAACCCCTGAATCATTAAAGTGTCTGTGACATCTTCCTTCTTTTCATGAAATGATAGAAGATATACATCTTGTATCATTCAACTATGTTCGTTTTTGCAAACAAAATGATAAATTAATGAAAATTCCTTTCAAACTGAGATTAAAATTAAAATCAGTGTTTCTTCTTGGAATATCCGACTACACGCGAATGCACCATCTGTGACGTAGGAGGATGAACCTCGAGTCTGCGTCTGCCATGATAACGCATCAATTCTCTGCCAGATCGCCTTTTTTGTATAATGCCGTTACGTTGTGTCGCATTTGGGTGTTCTAATATCATCAGTGAACAAGTGAACCTTTTCACTTTCCCAAAAGATGAAATACTTTGTCAAGTATGGAATAAATAAAGCTGCCCCCGCTCTCTGAGCGCACTCGCTTCCTGAACAGGTAAGACAAAAAAAATAAAAATACGGGTGCGGACCTAAATTAGAACCTGCTGTTTCTGCTCATCTAACTTCCTGCTTCCCAAACTGAAGACAAATTGCTCAAATCTTAACTTAGATTGATAATTTCGTCGTTTTATTTATTGTCCGCCATGAATATTTAATAGGGGCGTTCTAAAGACGTTCATTCTCCTACGTCACAGATGGTGCATTCGCGTGTAGTCGGATATTCCAAGAAGAAACACTGATTTTAATTTTAATCTCACTTTGAAAGGAATTTTCATTAATTTATCATTTTGTTTGCAAAAACGAACATAGTTGAATGATACAAGATATATATCTTGTATCATTTCATGAAAAGAAGGAAGATGTCACAGACACTTTAAGATTTAAAACCACATGAACTCTCTGACCTCTCTGGGTGTTCACTGTTGACCATGAGGCGGCTGCTGTTGGCCAGCTGGTGAATGGTCTGGGCATAATCTTCAAGTGCCTGTTCCAGGATTTGGTGCTTCTTGACCATCACAAGTGCGCCTTGTTCATCCTGTGTAAATGACAGGAAAATAATTATACTTCACAGAAAGCACATCCTGTAAAAATATGAATGTGCTTCACTATCTCCATTACCTTCGCTTTTTCTTCTGACATCATGTGCAGCTCTTGCTCTCCCATCCAGGCCTCTGCTTCAGCTGCGTCAGCATAGAACTGCTGAGCGAAATGTGCCTCGACCAGACGAGCGCGACGCTTGTCCGTCTCAGCGATCAGCTCGTCCCAGAGGTCCTTCAGCTCAACAAGGCGCTCCGTCAGAAGAGACTGCCTTTCACCGTCTACCTGGCTCTGGTCCTCGCCTCGTCTGTGGATCTCATCGATGCGAGGCTGGTGGCCCTGGATCTCTTTCTGCAAAGTCTGGTTCACAGCCAGATCAGACATGTTTTTACTGCCAAGTTGGCAATTTCTAGCACGCTCACGCTTTGAGCTGCCCTCAGTAAAAGTTTTTAACGTGTGTAAAAATAAGTCACTTTAGAGCAGGGGTGTCAAACTCACTTATAAAAGGGGGCAAAAATTAAAACCTTTTCCAAACTAAGGGCCAGTTTCAGAATCTACATTAACTCAAGTTTGATACCCAACATCTTTTCTTGATCGCAGGTTCCTCAAAAAGAGTTTGATTGGTCTCATTTGACATTTTCTGTTGGACTTTTGACATCATAATCAAAGATTACTGAAAAATTAAAGTTAAAAAAAAAAGTATTTTACGTTTAAAATATCATCTTGGGGGCCAGATAAGATGTCAACGAGGGCCACATTTGGCCCCCGGGCCTTGAGTTTGACATAATGTGTATGTGCTTTAGAGGAAACTACAAGACTTCAAGTAACAGGTCATTCACATTTAGGCTTTCAATTTTAAATGTTTGGTTTTATGTTTTTTTGTGGCTGTACCTGGTTCTTCTTGATTAGGAGCTGCACAGTGGGCAGATCTTTGCCATGGTCTGTGGAAGTTGCGAGGGGCATCCTCTCTTTCACCCAAAGCTAAAAATTGAAAAAGCAACATATAAATATAGTACACACAACAAAAAGTTGTATTCATCTTCATCTGCTGAGTAACTTGCTCTGCTCACAATTTCATCCTCCAGGTCTCGGTTGAACTGATGTGCTTCTTTAGAGGCCAGAAGTTTCTGTCTTCTCAGGTCGAGAGGATCCTGTAGGCTGGAGAAGTTGTCAATGACACGTTTTTGCTGACCGTCTATCTCAGCCAGCCCATCGTCCTCCTGGGACAGCGCAACAGCCTGAGTTTCTAAGGACTGCACTTCCTTTTCTCTGACCTCCATCTGATGCTCCAGCATCTGCGCAGACACAAAAAACAAGAAGGTGAAATGTTTACCTTCATGAAGTCACATTTTCCCACCACTTCCACCCTGATAAGTCAACATCTAAAAGATAACATTGTTTCATTTCAAGTTTGTCAAGTACCGTACTCAGTTAATTGTTAAATGAAAAATAAAAGTCACAACCCAAGTGCTTTTGTTACTTAAGGAGTTCAAATGCATTTTACCTGGTGCTTTTTGAGGAGGATGTTAACACTGGTCAGATCTTTTCCATAGTCGTCACTGTGCAGCTGGCTCTCAATGTTTTTCAGCCAGTCATCCAGAGCGGAGCAGCTCTGTGTGAAGATTTCTGCCCTGTGCGCTTCAAATAAACACTGGTCCTTGGAGCGGGTCCTGCCCTCCAGCTCCTCCCACTGACCTTGTAGATCTTCCAAGGTCTGCTGAACTACAGGTTTCAACTCGGGTTTCTCTGCCACGAGTGCTTGACCCTCCTTTTAGAGAAAAGAAAAACAAATTCTAGCTTTAAAAAGCTGTTTCTTGATTGCAGGTAAAAACCCAAATGTAAACATAAAACCAGTGTTGGGCACCAGACCGCTTGGGAGCGCTAAAGCGCTAATCCGCTAATAGCGGACCTAAACAATTTGTTAGCGCTTTAGCGGATTGACTGACTTTTATAATTCATAAGCGGATTTGTGCTATTTTTATTTAAAATGCAGTACCGCTAATAACGAATTATCTATCAGTAAAAACGAAAAAACTTATTTACGGGCTCTTAAATCAACCGGACAACTGCTCACGGACCGTATCCTGTCAGCGATTATTTGATGTGGTCCGTGAAAAAAAAGCGGTCCCCGTCCTAAGGGGGGCTAGAGAGAGCACTCTCTCTATAGCAGTTAGCAGCCAGTGTGTTACTCTGCAGCCTTATTGCTCATTTTCGAAGAGTCAGACGAAGAGTTTTTAACATGGAGGGTGAACTTATGGATATTTCTCAGCGGCTTACGCGACGCGTCAGCGCCTCATTTGCCCTGTTTAAAATGGCGGCAACCGGCCACAGAAGCGAAGGACTTTACAAGAAAACACGGTAAAAACAATTATTTCTTTGCTGAGAAAAAATATATTTCTTAGCTGACTTTATAGCACAAGGTTTTTCTGAGCTTAACCGTTTCACAAAATGGTCAAATCTGCTGGATTTAAAAAAGTAGTTCGCCATTTGCACGTTAGCATTAGCTTCCGCTAGCTTTGCTAAGACATAAGCGCTTTTGAAATTGCGGACCTAAATAAATTAATAAGTGCTTTAGAAATAGCTGAACAAATTTTTGGATTAGCGCTACCCAGCACTGCATAAAACAAAAGTTAGACTAAAGGCTAATGTAAAAACAGCGCCACATTATACATCCACACACAAACTATTATACAGTAATCTATGGCAATGACCCAAACAAGCAAATAACTACCGTAGTTCTGACGTTGACCTTTATTTGTGACCTTAAAGCTGGGGTGATGAAAAGTGATCCACTCCGTTTAGTGATTATGCAAATGTGCATGGATTGTCATTCAATTATCTTTAAGTGGATCAGATGTTATGGGCCAGACAAGCAAAGACCTTGTGTAGCATTTGACCTTGATTTTTGACCTTGACCTTGAAGCTGGGGTGATGTGTTATGCGACACTCCATCTAGTGATGATGCACACTGCACGTGTAGTTTCGTTAAATTATCTTTAGAGACTCAGAAATTGTGGGTGGGACAAGAGAATGTATACAGACGTATAATAACAAAAGTCTTTATTGTCTTTTTGTATAAAGTGTCCCACCTTATCGATCTTGTCCAGCCAGTCTTTGTTGGAGGCCAGCTCTGCCATGAACGCCTGGTGTTTCTGCCACTTGCTGTGAAGATTGCGAGCTTCATCATAAGTCATGTCCTGGGCTGTCAGCATCTTCTCATTGATCCACAAAGTGAGCTTCAGACAAAAAAAGGGCCATCAAAAAATCAGTTTTATTTCAATACACACACACACAATTTCTTTTGGCAAAATATGCCATTTCCAGCATTATATCACATTAAATACAGTAATTTAATGAGATTTACTTTGTTAATTTATTTGTTATAACTTGAATCGATTAAAGACTGTCGTTACCTCCTGTCCATCTTGGAGGAAGTGCTGAAGTTCACAGTTGTCCTTCAGCTTGATCAGCAGTTCGTTAGCGGCCTCCTTATTTTTGTGATGCCTAGAGAGAATCATCAGCAACAAGTCAAATACAGTACGTAGCCTTCAAACATCTCAAAAGGTCAGAAAATATTTGCATAGTTTTCCCTTCTTATCTCCAGCGTTCGGTTCTGACCTGTCCTGGACTGAATCAACTTTTTCCTGAATCTTATCGGCGTTTGCATTGGAGTCATTAATGAGGCGCCTTCCAGCCTCCACAACACCAGTTATCTTCTCCTCGCTGGCCTCTGTGGTCGTGAGGAAATCTTCATGCTTCTTAATGGCCTCCTCTGCAGTCTGCAGGCTGGTGGGCATCTCTGTGTGGGAAAGCACGTACTCCTACACAAAGATAAAGCAATGGTGAAAGATTTTTACACAAGGAATGCTTCCATGAACAAATCTGTTGTAGTTTTACAAACCGTGTAGAGCACAACCAGTAAGTATTACTTTTAATGTTGTTTTTTTAAAGTGCAACATATTTATTGTCTCTGACTCAAACTCTGAAGCGTTTTTTTATGCTAACAGCTTTTACGATACCAATATCATTTCTGTAATTTAATATGAAAATGCAGTGAAAAGACCTACAGTTTCTTCTGCATAGTCAAGACATGAAGAAATTACCATTTTACTATTGAAACAATTTACAATTAGACTAAACATGTTTTGATTGACAGAAGGAAAAAACAACAACGCAACATTAAAGAAAAGAAAATTATACAAATATCTTCTGACAAAAAACAAATGACCCAAAACAGTTTTCACTGCACTTGTTGAATTGAGCCAACAAGTGGTCATTTCAATGAAGTATTAGCTTTCTGGTACACGTCACATTCTTTGAGTGCATTTTTCTAACCTGGCTGTTGAGGAAAGCCTCTGCTTGTTTTGCATCTCTCAGGAAGGTCTGGAAATCAAAGGCCTGGGCCAAAAGGTTCTGGCGGTTCTCCCACATCTGACGTAGCTCATGCCAGCCAGTGTCCAACGCCTGAAGCCTCTGAGCCAAGAACATGTGCTGGGCGTCGGTCTGACCTTGGGTCACCTCCTCACCGACAGCTCGCATTTTCTCGTAGTCCTCCTTGTAGTTGTCGATTTCATTCTTGATGCTCTCGTGTTGAGCGAGCAGACTCTCGGCCTCGGGCAGAGACGTGGGAATGTCTTCTGAGGCCACCGCTGTCTGCGTGCGAGACAGCCAGGACTGGAAGTCGTCCAGATCCCTGAGGAAACCTTGAAGTTTGCTGGCTTCTCCCAGTGACTCCTCTCGTCGTTTCATGGTGTCGTTCAACTCCTCCCACACCTCCTGGATCTCAGACAAGTGGCCTTGTATTTCTCCAGCCTGCTCCGGGTGCTCGTTGGCCAACTTTTCTGCCTCTTCTCTCAGGTCGTCCAATTTACCCTAAAATAAATAATCAAAGTGAGGAAAATCATAAGAAAAATAATCCTTCTGTTATTTGTTCTTGTTTAAAAGTGTATTTTGTTTCAATCCATGCATATTTCGTACCTGAATAGCTTCGAGATCTCTCTCCATCCCAGTGAGCTTGCGTTGCAGAGCCATAACTCCAGCAAGATCATTCCCGAAGCCCTGAGTGGATTCAATCACTTTAGTCTTTTCTTTCATCCAAGTCTGAATCTCGTTACACTCGAGGTGGTAGTTCTGGATGTTAAGAGCAGACTCCAGAGCTTGTTTCTTTTGACCAGCCAGTTGCTCGAACTCTTTCCATCTGCAGACATCCAGCAACATGTTAAAATTGGGTACAATGTTTTTGTTTTTGTTGTAAACAGATGAGAGATTAAATAGACCTTTAAAATGAGCTCTGACCTGTTGTTCAGTTTATCTTTTGTCTGGTGGATTTGGTCTTTGTTGCAGTTTTCTGAATTCAGCAGCTGCTCGGCCACCTGGTTCACATCGTTTACACGAACGCCTACGTTGTTCATCTCAGGTTCCAGTGTGTCAAATCTGCGTTCAAAAACAAAACACAACATTTATTCACTCATTTAAGTTGTATTAAACCTATATATACTGAAATATAATAAACATACGGCACATTATACGACCGTCGAGAAAACTTTTTATACAAAAATACAGCAATCTATAGAAATGGCTTGGACTCTTGCATAACAGTTGACATTGATTTCTGACCTTGATCTTAGAGCTGGGGTGATGAAAAGATTATGTGTCATGCTTTCTAGTGGTGGAACAAAATATGTATCAAGTTTAATTAAATTATATCTTAAGCTGATCAGAAAATTTGGTCCGGACCAGCAAAGACTGTGTGTAAGTAATACTTGACCTTGATTTGGGACCTTCACCTTGAAGCTGATGAGATGAAAGTGTATGCAAGACTCCATCTAGTGCTGACGTATTTGTAAGTTTCGTAAAATTATCTTGAGTGAATCTGAAAACATGGCCCCTTGTTTTAACGCTGAACTTGATTTGTGATCTTGACTTTGCAGCTGGGGTGATGAAAAGTGTATGCAACACTCCGTCTAGTGATGATGCATACGTGTATGAAGTTTTGTTAAATTATCTTGAGCATATGAGAAGTTATGGGTGGGGCAAGAGTAGGTTTACATAAGATAATACGTCCACCTTTGACAGGCGTATAAAAAAATTTATCTGAGCATCTCATGAAACAAAGTAATAGTCTCTGCAGTCCAAATAGATTCTGAAGAAAAATAATTCAGCCTTGACCTTGTTACCCCACAGACTGACCTCTGCTGTACCACCTCCAGGTCCTCCAGTTTGGTAGGAATCTCCATGCTGTCTAACCACTGCTCTTTTTCTTCCACCCAGAGCTGGCAGGCATCAGCTTCACTGAACATGCGATAAAGGGCCAGAGCCCCCTCCAGAGCCTGGCGCCGAGCAGCTGACAGAGACTCCAGTTCTTCGTAGCATTGCTCAATAGCAGGCAGACGACCATCCACCTACAGTCATCCATAAACAGTAATTTACTTCAAAGAGCATGTTATCACGGAGGGACGTTGAAAAACAAAGCCCACATACTTGCGGATCCTGTAAGTAGGCCTGTGGCAGCGCTTGGACCTGCTCGTGCAGTGAGTCGATGAGGGGGTGGTGGCTTTGGATCTCCTCTTCAATCTCCCTCTGCTTGCGAGCGAGTGTTTGGGTGGAAAACTCATCGTGGCCAACCTCTTGACTGGACACCTGCCTAAGGGTCTCCATGATCCACACCTCCATATCACTAGCATCTGTTTGAAACTGGTGGAGAGCCACCGACTCCTTCAGGCTCTGCTCCCTGAGTTTAGTTGTCTGAAGAGCAGAGAGAACAAGAACAATATTGGCAAAAGACGATATTTTAAGGAGGTGGCTTCAGAGAAGACAAATAATACCACTATCACCCACCTCTTCTAGACGAGCCCACTGTGCACGGATGTCTTGGATCCTCTCAGTGACTTCTGAGGCTCCAAAGTGGCCCTCTTTAATCAAAGCTTCTCCAGCAGCAATACTGTTACTCAGGGGGGCGTAGCGAGCTGCCATTTCATCCCTGAAAGCCTCATGTTTACTGAGTAGGTGAAGAGCGGAAGTGAGGTCGCGGCCACAGTCTCCACTAGCCAGGATCTGCTCCTGCTCTCTGATCCAGGCTGCCTCCTCACCAAGATCCCACAGAAACTGCCACAGACGGCGGGAGTCCTCCAGACGCTTTCTGCGGCTGCCGGCAAGCTGAATAAGTTCTTCATAAGACTGACCCAGCAGGTCGACCTTCTCACTAACCAGCCCAGGTTCACAAGGCTTGTAAGCTGAAAATTGACAAAGACAGATCTTGTTCAGAAAACAAGACTAAAACAGGCTCGTTTAGACAGGGAATGTTAAAAACCATGGGAAGACTCACCTTGTTCATGGGAGGTGAAGCGCTGTGCGGCTCCCTGCACCGCCTTTATCCTCTCTGCCTGAGCTGAAATGTCAGCCTCCACCAGATTGTGTTTTTGCAGCAGGTCTAAAACATCGTGCAAATGTTTACCACTGTCCTGAGACTGCAGTCGGCCCTGGAGGAGACAAAAAGCCACACATAAGCAGAAAAACTTATTGCTTCATATGGTACACATACTTAAATTGAGCAATTTGCAAGTAAATGTTCAAAGACTAATACGTAATGGGTAAAACAGAATTTCAGCCATTTTGAGGTTTTTCTTAGAAAAAAAGATACCAAGAGAAATATATATTTACTGCTTTTATCCAGAGCAAAAAGTCACTAAAAGAGTGCCCTTAAATAATTCAAATTATATGGTACTGGATGACTGAATAAACTAATGACACAGTTACAATTAACACAACCTAAATGAAATAAGAGTATCACATACGGCATATTATACATCCAACTACAAACTATTATACAGCAATCTAAAGCAACGGCCTGGACAAGCAAATACTTATATTTGACCTTGATTTGTGACCTTGACTTTAAAGCTGGGGGTGGTGACATTTTTCTGCTCTATGCCGTCTAGTGGTGGTACAAATTCGTATGACATTTTATTAAATAATCTTGAGCATATCAGAACTTTTGGGCAGACAAAATAAAGTTTACAGACGTACAGACAGACAGAGACGATAACATAATACGTCCATCTTTCAACAGCCATATAAAAAGTGAGATCAAATAAATTGCTGAATGCTCACTTTACAAGTCAATGCTGAAAAGCAACAAATTCTGTAACATTTATCTAAAAGTTGAAAAAGACTAAAGAGAATGAAGTGCAAGTGTGATTCTGCCATTTGTAATCAAATGTACAGTTTAAAGACCGTTTTGATAAAAGATGGCCGTCGAAAATTTAAAACTCCATCAAGCTTAATACTCTGGAAAACAAAGTGGCAGTTACCGAGGTGCAATGAGCCCATTCACTCAACTGCACTCTGCTCTGCCTCTGACAGGTAAATAAATTAGACTTGTTACAAACTAAAAATACGCTGTGATGCATTTTACATGTTTTATACTGAGGACCCAACAAGAGCTGTACTTACAAAAAGAAAACAAAAGTTTCTGTCACCACCTGAACTCCATCAAACAGCTTTGAACATGCAAAACAACCATTTCAACATACATGAAAAATTCAGCACTGTAACTTGGATTATTTAAAAAAACAGCTGCTTAAACTTATAAACCATAATAAATCAAGATCACCATGTGCTGGAACTGCACCTCAACTCTTAATCCATTCAATGATTGTAGTTCACCTCGGAAAACCTCAGTACAGTAAAGCCAACAATGGAAGGTTGCACTAATCAGGCAAGGCCTTGCAAAGCTAATTACAGCAATTAGGAGCAACACTAAAGCTAACAGGAATAAACATGAACAAGATCAATCTCAATTCAGAGGATCAGGAAACTCCTTTTAGCTGATTATAAATCAAGGCTGGAATAAACAGACACTTGAAACACATTAAAACAACGTTGCAGTGAAAGTTCAGTTTCTACCTTCTCATCAGCCATCCAGTCCATAATGTGGCGCATCTCCTGAAATAGCCTTTGCAGGTCTCGATGGGCGTTCAGTCGCTCTCTGCGAGCAGCCAGAAGCTCCTTCAGGTATTCCCACAGCCGGAGCACGTTATCCCTCCGTGCAAGTACACGGCGCACATCGTGGTATCTCTCGGCTTCCAGCTCTTTGGCAACAGCTTCCACAGCAGCAACGCGCTCCCAGTATGCCCCAATGTCTGTCTCAATTGCTTCGTGTTTTCGGGTGGCAGCTTCCACAGCCCCCAAGTCAGTTCCAAAGTTATCCTAACAACAACAAAATCCTGATTATAATACTATTAGACACATTTAGATTAGGAACTTGAATAAATTTGGAGGTTTGCTTTGGAGTCATAGCTTTAAAGTCAGATGTGTTTATCACCTGGGACACCAGCCTCTGGTTCTCGCTCAGCCAAGTCTCCCTCATGGCTGCTTTGCGATCAAAACGGGCAGCCAGCATCTCAAGTTTCTCCTGGCGAATCAGCTCGTTTCTCAGAGCCAGTTCACGCTCGTGTTCAGCCTTTTCGAGTCGTTCCCACGCCTTCAAACGCATAAAAACACATAAAGCCTAGAACAAGTGCCTGAGGTGTGTCTAAACCTTACAAGATGTCATTTAAATAGTCATAAATGTTCACTTTTAAATAATCCTTTCATGAAACAGTTTACATTTGTAGATGGTACACTGCATTTTAATATATTTCTGGGACAAGTACCTTATTGATATCAGAGATGAGTTTGCCCTCTCTCGGCATGTAAACTTTCTGATTATTCGCTCTCATCTTGCTTTGAATAGTAAAAAGAAGCACTTCCAAGTTCCCTTTCTCTGTAAATCTGCCAAGACAAGACAATGCATGTTAGCTAACCTTTAAATTCTGGATCATTAGAAAACAAAAATATATTTGGCTTTTTTCAGTTAAAATCAACCGATTCTTACTTCGGGGGTTTCTCTACGGTCCTGTAGGAGTTGAAAGCCTGAAGCTGGTTCTGTACACCGTTCAGGGAGTTGGCCAGCTGTCGATCGTTGAGCGTCCCTATGGTCTGCTCAATCCACTGCAACAGCTCTGACGCCAGTGTTTCATACTTCTCTATCAGCTGGTCTGCCTCAATAGCATAGTCGAGCACCTACACACACACACACACAAAAAAAAGATAAATCAAGCCAACTTTAGTAAGAAAATGCTAATAAACCATGCAGGTAATATTGCACACACAAGTGTCAGTCTATAATTATATGTTGTTCATACACACACAAACACACAGCTAACCTTGCCAATTCGTTTGCCCTCCACTGCCAGGGCTTTCATCTTTGAGAAGTAATGATAGTAGGTCGCCACATAAGTGATGATGGACTTTTCATCAGGTTGATCAACATTTACATCTGGAGGGGGACAAAAAAAGATACAGGTAATCATTCTTTCTAAATGCAACAAAGTTCATGTTCAATCATCCAGGTATCAAATCCAATAATTCTCAGTCAGGTCATCTGGACAGTTTCTTTGTTGCCTTGAACCACTTTGGCTGTGGCTTCCTGCCTGGGAGGAGTCGACGAGGGACAGAACAGCCCCCAGAAACCATCTTAGCTCCAGCAAACTGGTTGGTCCACTTAAGGAGGGACTAAACTCAAAATTAACCTTTTTAGCTGATAAACTCCCTAGAATGTGTCCAGAATGTTGTATAGCACTATGTCTGTGTTAATTTTCATATATTTGTGCGTATTAGTTTAAATAGGCAATATTTGGTCTAAAAATGTGTTTACGGTAACCCTATGGGTTGAACAGAGGAATTGCAGCTTAATTTTCTTATTGGTCAAGGACTGTTCACTCTGACGTGTTTTGTACACTCTGACGTCACAAAAGTGGTTCAAGCAGAGCCAATCCCCTGCAGAGATGAGAAGGTCCGCGCTGCAGTTCATACCTTATATGGAAGTGGTACATTGCACTCTGGAAAAGTACTGCAACAAAGCATATTATAGTTTTTGGAATGGCACTAGTTATTTGTATATTTTAACTTATTTATTTTAGGAATACTTTTCACGTCATCGAAACTATTTGGTTGTATTTGTTTTCTTATATTGCGATGGACGAGCAATGCATAGATGCCACGATAGGGCAGTGGTGTAGGTGCGGGATTGGGATCCGACAGACCCAGGTTCGAACCCCGGTCACGGCATATCTTGTATTATTTTTTTTTTTTTTAACGCCTTTTGTTTCGGATAGATCGGGTGAGTACATAATTATTCTTTGTTGTTGCTTGTTGTTTATTACTAATGTAATTTTAACATTCAGAAACAATAACGGTCTCTCGTCCTGGCCACACCTCCTCGCTCAACCCCCACCCGCCTCCCCCTCCTTTGTTGACACTCCCACTTTGTTAAATTTTTTGAATTTCGTCTTGGGGCGGAGTTACAGTTCCACAGGGAGTTTAGCCCCACTTTAAGGAGTTTACTGCTTGGTGGGGAAATAGTTTACTGGAACTCCTCAGACTGATGAAGCCCTCCAGATAGAAAGCGAAGCGTCACTATATAAAAAAAAAAGAAACTGTCCAGATGACCTGACTGAGCATTATTGGATTATTTCTAAATGGTTCTAGTTCAATTAGAACCTGAATAAGAAGTGTCAAGACTATTTTTCATTTATTTATTTAAAAAAAAAAAAAATTACGAAGAAGCTTCCACTTGCAGACATGCTCTAGCTGATATTTAAAGCTGTGATATCTAAGCAAAAACTCCGTTCCATCTCCCACTGCTTATCCGTATCAAGTCACAGAAGCAACAGGTCGAGGAGAGAAACCCAAACCTCCCTCTCCCCAGTGACACTTTCCAGCTCCTCTGGGGGAATCAGGGGCGTTCTTAGGTCAGAGAAGATGGAGAGGACTTCCAACAAGTTCTGGGTCCACACTGGGGCCTCTTACCAGTGTGACATGCCCAGAAAACCTGCAAAGGGAGATGTCCATCCTGATCAGATGAACCTCTGTAACAGACTACTTTCAGTGCAAAGGAGCAGCAGCTCTGAGCTTCTCCTGGATGACGGAGCTTCTGACCCTACCTTTAAGGCCGAGCACAACCACTCTACTGTACGAAGGAAGCTCATTTCGGCTGCTTGTACCCAGGATCATGTTCTTTTGGCCATGATCCAAACCTCATGACCACAGGTGAGGGTTGGAACATAGACAGACCATTAAACTCAGAGAGTTGTCTTTCGATTCAACTCTTTCTTCACCATGACCGACTGAAGTAAAGCCTCATTACTGAGGACAAGGCTGTCGATGCGTCTACCGCCCCATTCTACCATCACTCAGAAACCAGACGCAAAGGTACTAAAACTCCTCCATCTGAGGCAAAGACTCTAACTATTGGTTCTAATTCATTATTTGCAAAATTACATTACTGTTTAAGGGGAGGGAAAAAATGTGTAGCTCATCACCGTTTCATACAGGAATGATTCAATCTTTTTGTAGGTTTTAACCACCCACCCTCGGGGTCCAGCAGCTTGGTGAGTCCCAGTTCCTTCTCAGCCACATTGAAGGCATTTTGGAGATTGTGGTGAGCGTTGGACCTCTTCAGGCTGTCAAACTCAATCAGATCAGACCTGCAGAAGATCGAAAACAGATGTGGGTTTAATTAGACGGTAGAAGAGACAAAATACTTCAGAGAAATCTACAGCATAACATTATCCTTCAAGTAGAGAGAAGAACTGGTCATATGAATACTTTATTACTTGTGAATTTTTACTTTTTTAAATAAAAAATAAATGTATACCATTTTTGCATACTGTATTGTAATTTCTTGCCTGAAAATTTAGCATCACGATGCCTTCCTTCCTTGTATGTGTTCACTGTAACTCAACTGTCTGTTCTATCTGACTCAGATTTAGGCTAAACCTGTGGCTCTCATTTTACAAATACAAGCCATCAATGGGTCAGTTACCAGCAGGGTGTGCAACTGAGTAACTAAAAATGTTTTTTCCCGAAAAGCTGGTCCTCATTTTAGTGATTTAGGTCATCTTACAAACTATATCATTAATATTCTTTTAGCAATATATTATTTACAATGGTATGAGATATAGATAAACAGGCATAAACAGCCCAAGAGAAAGGTAATAATAATAATGTGATTACAGTTTCATTTTTGTGAAAACATCAAACTTATTTGCAGCAGACTGAAAATCTGGAATGATTTAAAAATAAGAAAAATAATTTTTACAGATGGTTGTACGAGTGCAAGGAGGGGAGTCATTGACCTGTGTTTGTGTACGATGGCATTGAACGCCAGGCCATCTCTCCAGCTGGTGGTGAAGTTATGAATGTTGACATTAGGGTATCTGTAGAGTGCAGGTTAGAAATCGTTAATCATTAACTCTGCACAGCAAAAATCTGATAACCTCTTGAGTAAAAGGTATTTAGCATGAATGAAAAAAATGCCGAACATGTTAATGTTTAACTTTTAAGAATAACCTCTTCATCAACCTGCTTTCTTACCCAGCAGTTTTCATTTGGCACCAAAGCAGCAGGGCATCTTTGGCTGATTTTTTCTCCTTGTTATCTTCTGTCTCTACGCTGATGTCCTGGATCTGTCAGAGGATTGCGTTTATTTTGTTAAGCCCAGCGAGGTTAAACATGAGTACTGCTAACAGCACATTATACACCCATCAACAAACTATTATACAATACAGCTATGGCCTGGACAAGGAAACCAGTAAAACATTTGACCTTTATGATGGTAAAGAAAAGTGTGTACAGACACTCCGTTCAATGATGATGCATATGTGTATAAAGTTTAATTCATCTTGAGTGGATTAGAAGTTATGGCCTGGAGAGGCAAAATACTTGCTTTAATTTTTACCTTGATTTGTGACCTTGATACTGGAGCTGGAATAATGAAAAGTGTAGCAACACGTGCGTTTGCTGCATTTGTGTATAAAGTTGCATTAAGTTACCTTGAGCAAATCAGAAGTTATGGTCCAAACAAGGAAAGACCTTGTTTTAACTTTGACATTGATTTTTGAACTTGATTTTGAAGCTGGGGTGATGGAAAGTGTACATGACACTGTCTAGTGATGATGCATATTTGTTTCAGGTTTCATTAAATTATTCTGAGCAAATCAGAATTTATGGGCGAGACAAGAGAAATTATGTAATATTAGTATGTTACCTGGAAACGAAGGATGATGGTCCATATGAGGCCCAAGGTGAGACGGTGATTCCCATCCACAATGTCATGTGAGCCCATATTTTCTAGATGGACCTTTTGCTCCTTTAGAAACTGCAGGGCTTTGTCGACATTCTCAAGGCAATGGATACGCATGCGGCCCTTAGTGGGTTTTGGCTACATGGAGCAGAGGGGGGGGACCACGGTTGAGGCATTAAACAAAGCAAACTAGAAATACATAAAGAGTAAAAAAGATGACAACAGCTTAAAGAGAAGAAAAAGCTGAAGGGGAAGTGAGTCACTCTAAAGAAACAAATAAACCCATGATTTCTGTTCCCTCAGGACATGAGGTGTGTGTTGAGGGTCATGCTGAGGAGATCTGGGTCATGGTTTGGAGAGAGAGAAAGAAAGAAAAAAGTTTTCTAATACTAACCAGCTGTTCCCCTGAGAGCACTTCGAGAAGGCGGATTAGCATACGGCCATCTCGGAGGTCTGTGTATAAATCACCAATACGGCAGGTCACTCGGCCTAAGTGAGAGTTCACCCATTTGGTAAAAGTCTTCTTCTGCACCGCTTCACGCTCATCTGCAAGAAAACAAAAAGTTAAGAGTAGTGAGTTCACAATACAAAACTAAAATACAACAACAAACCTAGCCTTGTATTATAAAATAGATGTAGAAATTGCCTATTACCGGTAGTTGTTCTCAGAGCTTTCTATGCCAAATATCTCATTGATGCAACACAATGGACCAGAGAAACTAAACTAATTCAAGTGAGCTAAGCTATGTGCCCTAAGCGTGCACTGTTCACGATCTGATCATGCCTAACACAGTCCATATTCAATAATCATACTTGGAAAGCAGGTCCAGGAGGAAGCTAGTTTGGCAGAAGCACAACTACGTACACACATTACATGAGTCCCCGAGACTCAATGGGATTAACCTGTATAAATAAAGGTTGAATGAATTACGCCAGAGTAAAAACAGCCCAAGATTTGAGAAATGTCTGGTTCCCAGACAATCACTGGTTTGAATTACATTAGCATCAAAAAATAAATATTACCAGGAAATCAATTTGGCATTTAATAAAAGCAGTAACCCGGTTCTGAAAGGTAATTAATTCGTATGAGGACGTAAGCCCTTGATTTATAGTTCATTATAAGCTATTTTGTTTAGTCTTTAACATGTCTGCATTCACAGCTTAGTGAGATAGTTTCACTCTTAAGACCAAAGTTTACTGATTAATGGCTCTGCGTGCATTTGTAGTAATGACTGAATTTCAAAGACTAAGAAACAAACTGATGTTAAATTGAATACTGTTAAATTATTTTTTGGTTACTTTAAAAGCAGGACTGATAAAGAATGATTAAAAAAATAAGATGCAACAGCAGCTCAGACATATGGACTGCAGAGGTAAGAGGCTAATCCTGCTCCACCACCTAACAAGGTGACCTAATTTCAACAACATAAGGTCTTCCTGCCTTTTGAAACAACTATTACAGGCGTACCCTTACACCCAACTCACATTCACAAAAAATTAACTTTCAATCAGACATAGCATCCATCCACAAATGAACAAAATTGGACCACAAAATAACTGCAAATACAGTAAGTGCTTTTCAATAAATGTTATTTTTGAAAATATAAAGGATAAAACATTGTTTGAAATCTACCCACCAGCTTTATTATGTTTTTTTTTATTTTTAAACCAGATGAGGTAAGGATTGCATTTGCATGCTTTTTGAAAATGTAACAGTATTCAAAGTTCCCAATCTAAAAAATTATTTACCTAAAAATGTTAATATTTGACATTATTAAAATAGCACTAAATAACAGAGAGCAAAGTAACGTGAACTTGCAGAGGTGCCCAGGGACCATCTGTTGTGTGATTACCTACTATCAGCTGTCAGTAGAATAAAGGAACACCAAAGAAAAGAATTAGAAATCTCAGAAGCCTTCTACTGTAGGATGGGTTAACACCCAAGTTTATTTGACCTAATGAAAACTAAAGGTGCTTCATCCGCATCTATACTCTTAATATCTACACTATTTTCCCCCTTCTTTTCATGTAACAATCCAACTGATCTGCTTGTAGCTTATTTGAATAGTTTCTAAGCAATACAGTTTTGAGTTAAAATTTTAATAACCTGCTTCTTATTAACAGGACTTCTTGGTGGCACTGCTAATCTCTGGGCTGATGCTATTCTCAAATGCAGCAGAACAGCAGTGGCAGTACCACGATGATGATTTGGTTCTCAGAACTTTGCTGAATACTGTTCCCACCTCGTCTTGCTTGGTTGGGATCGGTATCTGCACCATTTACCTCTTACTACCTTGCGGAGGCCAGGCAACTCTATAGAGTCCACCAGGTCAGCTGCTTTGACGGCCTCCAGACTTTCTCCAGACAGGCAGACTTATAGGCAGTTTGCACAGCAACAGTCATACATGTGACCTCTGTCTCACAGTATTGCAGTTTTGATCCTGGCAATTCACTCACCCATCAACTAGGATAGAACGCTGATTAACATATTCAAGTCAGTATTTGGGGGGTTTCTGTAAGTGACTGTGCATGGTTTCTGCATCCTCAACTTTGCATTTGTTGGTGGTTTGACTGTTTCTTCCAAGGACCCCTCCCAGTCACATACATGTACTTTGTTTACTATGTCCATTGACCCGACTATTAATGACCTCCTCCCTATTAGCAGTATGAGACAGGTCTGCACAAGTCACATGAAAGGTGCCCAGCGCAAGACCTGCCTCACTCAACCATGGCACTGGATGGTTGTCCAGCACCTACTCAATGAGCCCCACCAGGCTGGCCCACACATGCTCACTCTCCTCCTCCTTCAGAGGTCATCATCTGGAAAGATGATGACCTGCAAGTCCGCACCAGCAGCCAATGCCATTGAAGGACTGTTGTGGTGTCTTGGGTACTGCCTGGCGCCAAGGCCACAGCCCTATACAGTATATATTATGAATTCATGCATTCATTCATTCATTCAACCTTTATTTAGGTAGGTTAATCCCATTGAGCCTCGAGAACTAATTTACAAGAGAGACCTGGCTACAAACAAAGAATGATGACAACAGCAACAGTAGATTTTCCTTGGACAATCAACAATAGGCAATCATAAGAGAAGCATACAGATTTTTTATTTTATTTTAAAGAAGTTAAAACAAAGATATCAAAGTAGCAAAACAGACAGATTATAAGGCAAATGTAGAAAATCAAAAACAGGAACATGTCTGCATTGGTTTTTGCCAGGATTCCAACTAAAGCCATTTAGAAAGGTCAAGGTCGAGAGTTTCAGATCTTTTTGTAAGATATTCCAGGAAGCAGGACCGGAGTAGGAGAAGGCCCTTTTGCCTGACGCAACACTGCAGGTAATCATGTCCTAAGAGGGCACGCTGTAGCTGCACTCACGCAGAGACATGTAGGAGGAGATGTATGAAGGCAACAGACCAAGAAGTGATTTAAAGATGAAAAGGTACCAGTGGAAGAGTCTGCGTGAAGTTAATGATGTCCAGTTAACCAGTGAATACAGGGTGCAGTGGTGGGTATGATAATCACAGCCAGTTATGAATCTTAGTGCACCATGATAGACAGCATCCAACATCTGCAGGGTGCTTGTAGGAGCGTTCATATAGATAATGTCACCGTAATCAATGGAGGGAAGGAAAGTCACAGTCCCATCTCTAGCGCCATTTTCTGGCATGCCGGGTCAAGGTTTGTCAGTTGCCAAGCCTCTAAGAGGCTCATTTGTCAAATCCTCTTCCCAGCAGCCATATCAGAGGAAGAAGTTCAAGGCTTTTACTCCCTTATTTTCTTCTTCCTCTTCTTTTTCTGGTCTTGAAGGGAGAGACCAAAGTTTTCAGAGTGCATCGCTCCCCAGTATTTCGCCTACCAAAATACAAGCAGGGCACCCAACACTAACTGCGGCCCCCATTGGTATATGCCAGCATTGACGTAGTGCTAAGTTAGGTGCGTGCAATACAGGCATGCTAGCTAAAAAGCTACAGAGGTAGCACTACCCCCCACCCCCCAATAAAATCATAAGATATGAGCACCCTGACAAGGCAAGTAAGCTAGGAGAAATACTGTCCCTCTTAACTTTTTCTCCATCAGAGGACCCCAACAACATTTCAGTGTCCTCATCACCTGGAGACCCCAGCATCTGTAAGGCCTCGACCAGTCCCTAATAAGGTGAAGTCAAGCACCCCACCCTCACACTGAGTACTCCCAGAAAACCCAGCAACAGAGGCAGAATATCTTGCCATCACCATCCAGTTGTCCAGGACCTGACAAATTGGCATCAGGCTCAAAGGCCAGAGCAAGGGATGTTCCAGTCACTATATTGCTGGCCTGTCAAGTAGGGGTGGGCGATACTGAGAATTTTGGAATCGATCCGATACCAAGTAAATACTGTGCTAGAATCGCATACTTCGATACCGATTCCGATACTTGGGGGCGCTGTTGAGCCGCACAAAATTGAACAGTGTGAGTAACAAAATATTTGCCCATCACCTCTTTTACAACACACAGTTGTTTAAATAAAAGTCACCAGTGCAAAATAACAAAAAAGCAGCAATGTTACAAAAACATAACACTGTCAAAATCACAAAAACAGTGATAAGTGATAAACAAAAACAAAAAAAGCGTGACAACAAAGCATTGATTCCACAGCGCTAGTATCGATTTGATACCAAGTACCACCTTGGTATCGATAGTATCGATACTAGAATCGATACGCCCACCCCTACTGTCAAGCCTGGTTCTTTACCAGACAGGCCAGAGGAACAACCATCTGTGACACTCGCACTCAAGGCACTGCAGGCTGGGTCCCCAAATATTTTAAAACCCACTTTTGCCAAGTACTGTGGGCCGGTTCCTTGTCTGGACATTTAAAAAAACATTTGTCAACTTAACATCCATTGGGGTGGAGTGTTGATGATGCTCGGGTTTTGGGTCAAAGTTTCCTTTTCCTAGGCAGGTTGCCTACCTATCGAGCCCCACCTGCCTGGCGGCTTTTGGTTTGTAGCACTCCATTCATCTTCTAGTTTATTCAGGCAATTTCCGGTACAATAACAGGGATCTCCAAACCACCACCCTGGGGACGGCCTCTACCCAGTGTAGAATCAGTCAGCACAAGGTGGGAACAGTATGTGCCGTCTCACAATTGCTACAAAAGTGTTCTAAGGGAGTGTAAGATTTTTGGGGACAATGTTTTGTGAAGATGTTAAAGGGCCTAGTGTTTTACAAGCTTCTCAGAAAGGACCAAGTCAACCATCTATCGTTTATTATTCCACCAGAAGGATTGCCAGTCACACAAACAAGTTTGCTTAAGTATCTGGTTCAAATTCATTTTCCTGGGGCAGAAGAGACTTCACAGCCTGTCACAGTCACTAAACCCCATACCCAATAGAGTAGGAGTGGTGCAGAGCTGCAACCATTACCACTAAAGGCAGAGTAAAGGGGGCAGTTAATATGTTTGGCCCATTTAAAGCTTGTGGTCCAGGTAGTATAGTATTCCCAGTTCTCTTCCAAAGAGGACTAGAATAGCCTCTGGACACAATAACTAGAATATATGTTGCTGGTCTAGCGGACAGCTATGAACCAATTGGGTGGAGGACAGTAAAAGTTGTCTTTCTGCTCAAACCTGGTAATATAGAGAAGCAAAATCTTAATCTCTCAACTGCTACAAAATGGGGATGAGACTCCATAACAATTGTCTGTGCGATGCCTTTGGCATACTGAATTAGATATTAGGGCTGGGCGATATGGCCTAAAATCAATATCACAATATATTGAGCAGTTCACCACAATCACGATAAATGGACGATAACTGCAACCCCACCCCCGAAAATAATGTGATAGGCCGGAATAAATAATTCACAGCCAGTTATATTGATGGCATAACATCCTTTTTATTTAACTCTGTACATAACTGAAATCACAGTTTTGGAAAAATATTTATGCGATGGCAGACCATATCTCCTGTCAACGATCTTCATAAGATGTATGAAGCCCTTGCACTCCACTAGAGCAATAGGAGCCACATCTTTAGCTATATGGTAGCCGATAGCATTTGTTATCTCCAGCCATCTTTTTGACGTTCGCTCATATTGTTGAGAACCTGCAAACGCTTGAGCAATTGACTGCTGCCTGGTGGTGGAAGAACTTTTTTGTGGTCCTCGCTTTGGGCTTTTTAAAGTTTTTCCCATTGGACCTCTTCCTCCTGGACCAGCTCTGCCGCTGCAACATTCGAAATTCCCTCCATTTTCTCAACTGCACTGTCTCTTTCACTTCTTGTTACAGACTGGATGGGGTGGAGTCATGTGATTACAGACTGCACGTAGTGCAGCGTCTTAAAGGGTCATGAGCATAGCTTACCTATACACACCCAAAAGGCAAAACAACCTTTCTTTCAATTTTTTTAAAACAACAAAAATACCGATATGGGCAAAATGATGTTGATCATTGCTATAAATTTCTGTGTGTTAATTTTCGGTATATTGCCCAGCCCTATTAGATATCGCTTTGTACTTCTTAGGCTATTGCCTATCTCTGAGCAGTCAAAGAGAAAGAATCTTGGAGAAAGGCTTGTAAGCTCAATCATCCAGGTAGATCACAACTAAAAAAGTTAAATCACGTCATCTGGACCAATTTCTTTAAGTGAGAAATGTTTCATCCCCCATCCAGAAGACTTCGGTCTGTGGCCTGCCAACCAGATATGTCCCATTGGTAGCCTTCATTGCTGCGTTTCAAGCCTACCTCCTGTTGGAATCTCAGAAGTAGGCTTTTAACACATGTAAACACACCCATCCAAAACAATCAATCATTACGTACCACAATCATATGTTTTAGGCCAGATGGCCAACTTACTACTCACAGAAACAAAGTGAGGACAACCAAGGACACAGTGGTTCAGAAAGGTGTTTGTAAGTTCAATCATTCAGATAGATAACAACAAAAAAGGTTAAAGCATGTTTCCATAATGAACACTATAGTATTCTTGGAGAATCCTTCATGGATCATGAGAAGCTCAGAACACAGTGTTTCAGGCCTTACGTCCTTTGTCAGAGGGACACAAAGGTTTGAATAAAGCTCAGTGTCTTTTTGGGGAGAGCAATGGGCCAACCTACGAGGCCTCAGCTCATACAAGTTCTTCATCTATCCTCACTTACCAATATCAGTACAAATACGGTAGCTGAAAAGAAAAGAGGCTAAAGCCAACATGTGCCATGAGCCTGGCAGATTACTCAATCAACACAACAGTACAACATAAGCAAACAATCAAGCCAGTGCAGGAGTGGTTTGAAAAGTCCAAGTATTGAAGTAAAGGTTTGACCATATGCCTGAAATACATTTTCATAGAGGTCTTGAATGTTGTTTAAAGCAATTGCTGAATACAAAAACACCAAGAGTATCACATACGGCACATTATATATGCTCGTTAAAACTATACAGCATTACAAAAATCAATAGCATTACAAAAATCTATAGCAAGGACCTGGACAAGCAAATACCTTGTTTAAAAAATTGACCTTGATTTGTGACCTTGACCTTGAAGCTAGGTTGATGAAACGTGTATGTCACATTCGGTCTACTGATGATGCACAAGTATATTGAGTTTAATAAAATTATCTTGAGCGCATCAGAAATTATGGGTGGGACAAGAGAAAGTTTACGAGCATACAGAAAATATTACCGTACATAACATGTTCCATCTTTGATGGGCATTAAAAAGGTGACTACCGGTACATGTATAAATAAAACCATTTATGCAGAAATTTTAAATGGCTGACCAAAGTTATTATCTATCCAACTCTCATACCTCTTACTATTGAAGTACTGTGTGTGTTATTTTCCTTACACAATTTAATTAAATTCATAAGGGTATTGCCTATAGGATAGGTGCAGCATCCGCAGTGAAGCGGGCGCTGTACCGGTCTGTCGTGGTGAAGAGAGAGCTGAGTCGAAAGGCAAAGCTCTCAATTTACCGATCGATCTACGTTCCCACCCTCATCTATGGTCATGAGCTTTGGGTTGTGACCGAAAGAACAAGATCTCGGATACAAGCGGCTGAAATGAGTTTTCTCCGCAGGGTGTCTGGACTCTCCCTTAGAGATAGGGTGAGAAGCTCAGTCATCCGGGAGGGACTCGGAGTAGAGCCGCTGCTTCTCCACATCGAGAGGAGCCAGTTGAGGTGGCTCGGGCATCTGGTTAGGATGCCTCCTGGACGCCTCCCTGGTGAGGTGTTCCGGGCATGTCCCACCGGGAGGAGACCCAGAGGAAGACCCAGGACACGCTGGAGGGACTATGTTTCTCGGCTGGCCTGGGAACGCCTTGGGATTCCCCCAGAGGAGCTGCTCCATGTGGCTGGGGAGAGGGAAGTCTGGGCCTCCCTACTTAGGCTGCTACCCCCGCGACCCGACCCCGGATAAGCGGACGAAAATGGATGGATGGATGGAAGGGTATTGCAGCTAAAAATAATAATAATAAAATAAAAGACTAAAGAGTTGCTTGGTTAAAAACAAATTTTCAGTTTAGTATCGAGGTAATTCAGTCTTCAGTCGTGACTGGATATGTTGATGATTTAAGGTTGTCATTTAAATGTTCAGATTTTAAATTCACAATATTCTCAAAGAAAAAAGAAAAAAAGTTCAGTAACCCAGATTTGATAGCTTGCTAAAGCTTGTAAATACTCCACAAATAAATGACTCAATAACTAAAAGCCTATAAATCAGTTTAGAGTTGTCCGATGACGCAGTAGTGTTTGATTGCTTTGACAGATCGAGTTACTGTGACATAGTCTACATTCCATCTGAGGCTTAGTCATGTTACGACAGCACCCGGCATTAAGGGGGAGGCTATGGGAAAATGCAGGGGTCTCTAAAAAAAAGGAGCTGTACTACCACCCCTTTGGTTTTGCACACATTGAAGAACATAAAACATAACTTGCTTGTTTTCAAGTTTGATATAATTGAGTATTTAGTCTAACACCTTACAGTAATAATTGTACACTCACTCCTAAATGCTGTTACTTTTATACAAGCAAGTGTGAACGTTTAGTCTCAACAACAGGAAGCTTGGCGGCAAACTGTGAAATTTTTTTAGACATTGATTGATGGCACTGACAAAAGATCCCAAGAAAAGAAACAAACAAACTTCAAAATATGTCTCTGATGATAGGCGTCACATCATGTAGAATACTGGCAAAACCTCCAAACATACTTACACAATTACAACAGACAAAATGTAAAATATGGTCTTTTGAACAGAATCCTACCAATCACAGGACAGTGTGGTTAAGTCTTACATAACCGTAACTTTTAAATGTGCCAAACTGTGTACAAGGCATTCTGTCTGAAAACACACTTCTCTTTCTCTAGACTTTATGTGTGCATACTAAAAAGAAACTAGTTATTCAAATTTGCAACTCCATGTTTCTTCTCCACTGTTTACTAATAACAGATGGGAAACCAGTGGTTAAAGGCATCATTAGACGTTCCAAGCACATTTGGGCATGTCCAGTTTCTTTGAACAAGTCTGTAGGTGGTGGTAAGCTTTAAGTATACTGTGTGTCAGAGCAAGGCTAGAACGAGGGCCTGTCTCAGCCAGTGCCCTCCTGAGGTACTGAGGTTGAGCTTTTAGTTCTATTCACCATTATACTGTGTTTAAGTACTGTTAATAAAGATAATTATCTGCAGGGAATCTAAGCAATGTCAGCAGACTTAATCTCATCTATGTGGTTCATAGCTACAGGATTTGTGTTTAGTGATAACATGTGTACACACAACACCAACAGTGACTTGGAGGGGCAAGGCTTTGACTTATGATGAATTTTTTTCCCCCTTCTTTCGGCTTCTCTCTTCGTGAGGGGTCACCACAGCAAACTAGTCGCACAAAGACTTGGCAATTGTTTTTACGCCGGATGCCCTTCCTGACACAACCACAGACCACCGAGCTACCACAGCCCTCTTTGTGGAGCAGAGAGCTGATATCTAGGGTTCCCGGGGGAGCAGATGGTGTGGGTTAAGGGCCTTGCTCAAGGGCCCAGAGTGGAGCAGATGAGGGTAGAGACAGGTGTGACTGCTTCACTATCCCACCCACATTTTTGATGTTGTCGGTACCGGGGCTTGAACCGGCGATCTTCCGATCACAAGCTCACCTTCTTAACCGCTGCGCCACCACTCCCACTTTGACTTATGATGAAAATATCATACAATATTTAAAAAAGTTAATTCTGGTCCTCTGGACATTCAAAAAACAAAACAAAAATAAAATTAAATTAAAAAAAATTGTAGAAACGTTTCGTCTTTCCTCCGAAAGACTTCTTCTGTCTGAGGTGCTGTATTCAGCTCAGTCTTATAAATAGCACCTTCTCATAGTGGATCAACCAGTTTGCTGGAAAGACAAAACGTTTCTACAATTTTTTTGTTTTGTTTTGTTTTTGAATGTTCAGAGGACCAATTAACTTTTTTAGATTTTTCCACCTGGATTATTGAGTATGCATCAGGATATCATACAATATTGTGTAATGGTCTCGAGACAATCCATATTTAAAGTTGCTTTAAGTCATAGTACTACAGGATTTCTGGAGGTCTTTCAAAATTTTTAAATATTTTTACTCATTCCCAGTTCCGTTTTTGTACTTGAATCTTTCTAAAAGGATTATATTTGTTTGGTAAAATACTTTGATCTTTGAATCATTCACTTACAAAATATACCCAAATCAACAAATGACTGGTTCATCCTTTATGGGTGTATTTACAGACCTTATTAGCCTAGCACAGGGGTGCCCAATACGTCGATCGTGATCTTCCGGTCAATCGCGATCATAAGGTTGATCGCGAAGGCAATTTCAGTAGATCGCATGGCAAAATAGACGTCAGACTTTTTTTTCTCCCTCTCTCTCTTTTTTTTTAAATAGACGTCAGCCTATCAATTCTTCTTCACTCTGTAATTCGTCACTTGATTGACATACAGGTTAGCCAATCTAAGATCGACCTTTTCTGACACATAGGTCACCACGCATGTGCAAACAACGGCACCCATGATTGATATACAAGGCAGCCAATCAGAGACCGGATCTTTTCTGACACATAGCAGGTCACCACGCATGCACATTCAACCGTGCTAAAAACAAATGAGTTGACTCGTAATAGCCTCCAGTTTATTTCTTCTAATCTAAACTCAAGAAAATGTGTAAAATGAGTTGGGAAGCGGGACCAAGTAAGAAGCAAAAAACCTACCACTTCCATAAGGAATGGAGGAGGGGGGGGGGGGACTTTTTTCTTCACAAAGTCATATTTGACGTTCGTTTGTCTCATCTGAAAGTGGACAAGAGCGGCATTTACGGACTAGATTAATAAATACTACGGCACTGACGCCCTTCCAAAAAGTGAGCTGAGAAAGAAAATTGTGAAGGAACTAAAATTCCATTTATCTGGACAGCAGTCCTTTTTCTTACAGCTGACCACAGCAGCAAAGCATCATTCCAGGTGAGTCACTAATAATTGTTAAGCACAAGAAGTCTTTTTAAGATGGAGATATGGTAAAAGAAGATTTTGTTGAAGGAGCTGACTTCAGAGACTTTAAAAACAAACCAGAAATATTTTCTCCCATCAAACCTCTCCAAGTATCAAGAAATACGGTTACCGGTAGCTAAAAACCAGCTGCTGCTGTCAGGACTGAATTTTCCCTTTTGTTCCCAAATTCTCCGGTTATTTTTCAAACATGAAGATATTATTGTTGTTGTTTTCTGCTCGTTTGTGTGAAGAACACAAGTTATTGATGGGTTTTGTTTACTATAGTCACTTTTTTTTTTTTTATACAGACTTGGGTTTTGTCATTTATGTTGCGTCCACAGCGAGCTGGGACTTATTCATTCATTCAAGTTTTATTTATCCAGGTTAGTCTCATTGAGTCACGACGACTCATTTACAAGAGAGACCAGTTTTAGACAGGCAACATATAAAGTACAGACGGCAATAAACTACAGTAAAATGCAATTAAAATAAAAGTAGTGTTATAAATCAATAAATCAAGGTGCCATATAAAACATGGTAAAATACTAAAAACAAAAATGTTTAAAAAAAAGATAGTAAAATGTGTTGCATCTACAAAGATGTTACTATTTGACAAACAGCTTTAGTAAATCAAAAAAGGCGTTCAATACAGGATCAACTGGACTTTATTTGTTGCAGAAAACGTTTCGACTTCTGTCCAGAAGCCTTTTTCAATTCTGAAAAAGAGAAATTCTGACTTCTGGACAGAAGTCGAAACGTTTTCTGCAACAAATAAAGTCCAGTTGATCCTGTATTGAACGCCTTTTTTGATTTCATCATGTCCTGGACGACTGAGAATCTTCACCAGCTTTAGTAAAAGGAACAAATTACCATATGTGCTTTTGCAATGAGCTGCATATAACTGCTAAGCAGATTCGTAATGGGTAGGCACAAAACAAACACTACTTTAAGGCAGGTATATTATAGTTACATTTACAAGTTAATGTTATATCACAACACACCAAAACTAATTCTTCAATACCCAGATACAAGGATTGGCTGAAAACTGAAGTAAAATCTAAAGAAAATAGTTAATAAACCCAAAGGACAATCAATGCTCAACAGTAATTTAAAAAGACAAGATGAATACTGTATACAGCTCCTTGAAAATTAAAATAAATGAGAGGGTGGCTCAAAACTTTTAAAAATATTATAAATATTCAAACTAACGTGCAATTTATGGCAAAAGTAAAATAGTTTGTAAGCCATTTGCCTGTACTGAGGTCATTTAACATTAATAAGGCCATTTGCCAATACTGTATCTGGATACACCCCCCACCAAATAAAAAGTACAGCATAAACCACATTATACACGCTCCTACACACACAGCAATACAGCAATCTACAAGCAAAGACTTTCATTGACCTTTGACTTTGGGCAGCACGGTGGCACAACTGGTAGAGCTGCTGCCTCTCAGCGAGAAGGTTGCCGGTTCAAATCCCGGTCCGGGGCCTTTCTGGGTGGAGTTTGCATGTTCTCCCCGTGCATGCGTGGGTTTCCTCCGGGTACTCCGGTTTCCTCCCACAGACCAAAAAACATGCTTGTTAGGCTGATTGGTGACTCTAAATTGACCCTAGGTGTGAGTGTGGATGGTTGTTTGGTGTGAGTGAGACAGGTCCCTCTTGTAAATGAGTCCCCGTGACTCAACGAGGTTAGCCTGTATAAATAAAGGTTGAATGAATGAATGACTTTGTTTTATGGACTTGTTTGTCAAGTGATGATGCATTAGCCAACCAAGTTTTGTTAAATTATTTTGAGCAGATTAGAAGTTATGGTCTGGGCAAGAAAACTTTTACAGAAGGACAAACTGAGACTATGCCATAATACGTCCAACTTAGACAGGCGTAAAAACAAAAAATAAAATGAATGACTGAATGTGTACCGTTTTTTCTTTATATCTCTAAAGAAAAATGTTCTGGTCTTGGAAAAAAAGGTATCAACAGTAAATGTCAATCAAATGACATCTTGACATCAAAGTCAGTTTAAGTTCAAGTATCTTTATTGTGATTTTCATCACATGTGGTACATGAGGTGGAACAAAATTATGTACTCAGGCTCCCAGTTACACCCACAAATA
>JBBPBX010005588.1:24624-53313 GCA_038048925.1 Garcialebias charrua | reverse complement strand
TCTTTCTGCTTCTTTTAGCTACTATTAAGCTGCTGTTGTGCTAATTTCAGCTTGTTTAAACCAATTCCACATTATTTGCACTCTTTTCAACTTTTTTCCAGCATAATTCTGCAATACTGTACTCTCTCCACTTCCTTCTAGACATTTAAGCTTCTTTCTGATATTTTAGATAGCAGTCAGCTGTTTTTTGGATAATTTCAGCTTTTTTCAGATAATTTCCATGTTTTGTGCTTATTTCTACTTTTTCTGATTGTTTCAGATTTCAGATAGTTTCAGATATTTCAGATTATTCAAAGCTGTACTATTTCTAATTTTTTCCACTAATTTAGGCTTCTTTCTGCTATTTTACATAATATTCAGCTGTTTTGCTATCTTAAGCTTTTTTAAGATAACTTCCACATGTGCTTAGTTCTACTTGTTTCAGATTTAAAAATGTTTCAGGTATTTCAGATTATTCACAGTTATGCTCTTTCTCATTCCTTCTGCTAATTTAAGCTTCTTTCTGATTCTTTAGCTACTATTTAGCTGTAGTTTTTTTTTTTTAGCAAATTTCAGCTTTTCTCAGATAAATTCTACTTTATTGCTCAAATTTATATATCTTTCAGCCTTATTTGGCACAGTTAAGCTCCTTCCACTTCATTTTGGGAAGTTAGGCTTCTTTCTACATTTCTTTAGCTACTATTCAGCTGTTTTACAGGAAAAACTAGGATAACTCTGCCATTTTAGAGCTGTTCAGCTGAAATTTGGCATAATGGTAGCTGACAACGATCTCTAATAGACTCTGACTGAAAATAAAATTTCAAGATGGCTGCCTTAGTTAAAAAAGGGAAAATACAATAAATCAGCCAAACTTAGTCATTTTGAACTGAAAGTTGGTGTGATGATAGCTGCGTGCGTTTCCCATCAAATGCTGCAATAAAATCACTAATCCAAATGGCCACCAGCGCTACTTTTGAATAGGTTTAAAGCTGCACTAACATGATGTAGAATGTTTGCATAATTTAGCACAACATATATATCTTATATCATTCAGCTATGTTCGTTTTCGCAAACAAAATGATTATTTTTTTTATTTTTTATTCAAAGTCATTTTAAATTTGGCGCTGTGTGTCGCCTCAGGAAATCCTGGTATTTCCGTATACTGTACTGTACGTAGTCTGTGACGTAGGCAGATGAGTCTCTGCTGAGTGCACCTTGTAAACAACAATGGCTGACGATACAGAACCGGACGAATTTAATAATCTGAGTGAAGATTAGAGCGATTTTTATTCAGTTTGGGAAGCCAAAGTTATTTTGGGTGATGAACAACAAACAGCAGGTTCTAATTTACGTCTGCAGCTGTAATTATTGAAGCCTTACCGTTCAGGAAGCGAAGGGGAACCCGAGATTTCTGAGGACGAAGGATTAGAGGATGAAGTGATGGAACCCGTTCTTAGTCGTCTACAGAGCACTGATTGGTACTGCTTTAATTAATGTATCTAATAATTATTCAACATTACTTATAGTTTAAAAAAGATGAGTCCCTTTGAAGTATCTGTTTTATTTTATATGTTTATTCTAACGTACGTTATTAAAAACATTCATATTTCCAATTATGTAATGTGCATGTTTTACTGCACTGAATCATTACCGGTACATCAAAAACTGAAAGTTATGCACCATAACTCATGTTCCCTGAAGGAAGGGAACGAGGTGCAACATACTTGCTATAGGAATTGCGCCCCCGCGCGATTCTCACACCTTTACGGCTAGGGCCTCCACGCAGTGCCAGAGGCCCCGCCCTTTGGGTACTTAAGCGGCTGACGCCCATCCATCTTTCTCCAAAATTGCACTTCACCGAGCTTTCAGCATTGAAAAGGGCCAGATATGTTGCACCTCATTCCCTTCCTTCAGGGAACATGAGTTATGGTGCATAACTTTCAGTTCCCTTTCAGTCTGGTCTCTCCGTGCAACATACTTGCTATGGGAATGTAATCCATTCATGCCCTTGAAATGCTCAGCAAAGTGCATGTGAGAACATCCGTCCTAAAAAGACAGGCAGCTCCTAGCTGCTTTCTACAGGGAATGTAGAAAGCACATGCTAAGAGGAAAAAATGCAGAATGAAAAGAACATCAACATGATGTTTCCATTGGGCATATATATCTACAACCCCAACTAGAGACAGCCTAAGCATGCTCCATCAGTGTGAGTACTCATCATCTCCTTTTCGCACTGGAGCATCCTGAGAAACAGGAGGAGCAATGGACCCACCACGTCATAAGAAATTGGGTGACAAATGTGGAGGTGGAAAACCCAGGCCAAGCATAGGGTAACCTCTCAGGTCCTTACTAGAAATCCTTTATTTCTTTTATATATAAGGCACGACTAACAAGTGGAGCCCATCCTGATGTTGGAGATCATTTAGGGAGAGGGCCCATCCTGATGTTGGAGATCATTTAGGGAGAGGGGAAGCCCTTCCAATAGACATATCCTAGGCAAAACATAAATACCAAGGGGTATCCTTGTGAATGTTGTTACTATGTGTTTTGGGACAAAGCAACCAAAGCCTTAGGCTCTCAGCCAGTTCCCTTCAGAGGCCAGGCTGAAAGTTGCCATTACCCTGGACATGGTTGTAGAAGCTGTCCACGTGCCTGAGTCAGCAGGTCCTTGTGAGAAGGCAATTGCCATGGTATCCCTGATAACATTGAGATCAACTCCGGGAACCACGTTTTCTGTGGCCATCTGGGGGCTATGAGAATCAGGGAGAGGGCTCCCTGGCGTACCCGTTCCAATGTCGCCCCGATCAGAGGGACAGGTGGAAAGGCATAGTAGAGCACCCCTGCAGGCCAATCATGTGCCAGAGCATCCATACCCAATGGAGCGTCTGCTTCGCTCAAGGAGAAGTAGAGGTCACAGTATGAGCTAGCCCTGCAAGCGAACAGGTCCACAGAGGCTCTCCCAAATCATGACCAGACCTGTTCCACAATCCGTGGGTTCAGGCTCCATTCTGACGACAAAAGAGGTCCTCTAGAGAGGGTGTCTGCTCTATAATTTAGTTCACCCGGGACATGAGTCACCCTAAGTGACAAGATTCTTGGAGCACACCATGTGAGTATCCTCTGCGCCAGTCCGAGGAGGGCCCGAGACCTTGTCCCTCCCTTTCTGTTGATGAAGAAGTCCTGTTGTCTGATTTCACCAGGATATGTTGTCCAGCAATCAGAACTTTGTTGAAGAAGTATTTTAATGACAGGAATACGGCCAGCAACTCCAGGAAGTTGATATAATTAATCATAATTAATAATTTGTCACATTTGTCATCTGTGTATGTTTCCCATACTTGACAGACGAAATTGGTCTTCTGCCTTTAACCCAACCACCACCAGGTGGTGCAACGAGCAGCCGTAGTCAGCGCTCGGGGAGCTGGAGAATTAGATGTGCACTCATAGACACCCCAGGGTGTGTAGTGGCCGGGGCGCGAACCCGCGTCCTTCGGGTCCCAAGTCAAAAGCCTTAGCCACTACACCATCTTGGCTCCAATCTCGCTTCCTGCTCATTCCAAAGGTCGCGGTCGTTCTGATTTCTACAGATCGCCCCCATCCTGTTTTTGAGGCGTCCGTCGTGATGACCCGAGATGACACCCTTCCCAGTGAGACCCCTTCCGTGAAAACGGACAAATCTCTCCAGGGTTCCAGGGCCTTCAGGCACTCTGAATCTATCCTAACCTTTTCTGCTTGATTAGGCAGGTCGGGTTGTATTCGTTGGTTTAACCATACTTGTACGGCCACATTTTTAGTAATGTGTGTGGCACACAGGGAATGGCTGCCGCCAAGAGGCCTAAAAGGCGTTGGCAGGTTTTCACAGGGACCCGTTGGTCCAGTTTAAATCTTTCCAGGCAACGGCGAATGGAGGAAACTCGTTCCTTCAAGAGCCATGCTCTGTACCGGACAGTGTCGATCTGTACTCCCAGAAATACGGTAACCCGTGATGGAGTCAAATCGCTTTTTTGTAGGTTTATGACAAAACCGAGAGACTCCAGGTGAGAAATCACCTTATAGGAGTGTGACTGGGCCTGCTTTCTGCTTTCAGCCAGAATCAGCAGGTCATCCAAGTAATTCATGACCCTGAGTCCTTGATTCCTAAGAGGGGTCAGGGCTGCATCCAGACATTTAGTAAATGTACGCGGAGCAGTCTTTAAACCGAAGGGTAAAGCTTTGAATTCATAAGCGTTTCCCTCGAATGCAAAGCGGAGGAACTTTCTGTGTTTCCTCCACACGCCTATATGAAAATAGGCATCTTTTAAATCCATTGTACACACATAGTCTCCTGGCCTCACAGACTGGAGAACTTGCCGTAGTGTAAGCATCTTGAACTTAAATGTTTTAATCCTTTTGTTAAGAGTCCTGAGATCCAGAATCGGTCTCAGGGAATGATCCTTTTTGGGTACCAGGAAGTACTTGCTGTAGTGGCCAGAGCGTATTTTGCGTCCTAAAACCAAACTAATCACTCCCTTTTGCAGCATTGTCGTAACTTCCTCCCTCAGCACGTGTACACGTGTAGGGTTTATCTTAGATTGCAGCACCCCTGTGAAGTGGGGTGGTCTTTTTGAGAACTGCAACTTGAGCCCGTGACATATCGTTGTCATGACCCAATCATTTGGTAGGCACGCCCTCCAGGCCTGCGCATGCGCGCTGAACCTGGAGGGCATGTTGAATTGCTGCTTGTCGAGTTTCAGCGCCGAAGGGGTGACCTTTGACCTCCCTCGTGCTTTTTCGAGCAGGTTGGTCGGCCCGACAGAAGATATTGCGAGATCTGACCGTCTCTGGCAGAGCTTGTGTATCTTGTTGCGGTTCATAGTTTGACCACATGGTTTGTTTATAAAAATGGGACTCGAGTCAAGAACCAGGGCAGTCTGTGCTTTGGTACTTTTATTTTTGTACATTCTGAAACAGTGTTTGATTTGTTTACACATGCAATAGGCGAGTCATGTTTGGTGTGCGTACACATGCCACTAGTTCCTCGTAGTTTTTTACAAGGGGAGACTGGGCTCAAAAAGTTAGGATCCCGTACCACGTGGGCGGGCAGACCTGTAAAATTATCAGTTCATCCTGCTTCATCAGGTCCGAGTCTGCTTTCTACACAGGGTCACTGAAGAGGCCCTTGGCCGGTACTGGAAATTTCACCGTCACCAACGGGCTCTTCCGTGGGAGGCCACGCATGTCTTCCTTTGGGTGTGCAAAGCTTTTCCTCGGCAACCCCTCTCGGAGGGCTTCCGCCTGTTTGCGCCTTTGTTCCAGCCTGGCTTGGACGCGTTCCAGGGCTCCCCGAAGAGTCCCGTCGACTCGATCGGGTGCTGGAGGAAAGTGGACCTCTGGTTTTCCGGGAGGTCCGACAACGTTAGCCAAAGATGGCGCTGGGCGACAACTATTTCCGCCATTGCTTTGCCTTGGGAAATGGCTATTGTCCCCATCATGCGGAGCACAAGGTCAGAGGCACGGCGGGCCTCCTCCATGGCCTCCGTTGCGGCCTGCTCGTCTTTTGTTACCTGGATATCTTGCAGTTTTTCTGCCAGGTATGCCTACACCATGGTTGATACATTCATTGCGCGAGTCGCAAGGCCCTGAGCCTTGTAGCATTTCTCGAGTTGTTTCTCCGAAGCGCGACAGGCCCTGCTGGGTAGCACTGGTTTCGTCCCCGTGGCTGCGGGGGACAAGTGAGCCGCCAGAGTCTCCTCTATCGGGAGTGCGCTGGCAAGGCCCACTGTCTCCATTCCCACGACATCAAGGAGTCGGGATAATGGCAGCATGATGGAGGCTCCGGGTTCCATCCAGGAGCGTTTGAGCTCCATGAGGAAGTCTGTAAAAATGGGCATTTTCTGCGAAGTTGTCGGCTGCTTCGCGTAGAAGTAGCTTCCCGCTAGCCTCGTAGCCTGTTGGCGAGGCGTGGGGTCTGGCCACGTGACCTGTAGGGCATCTGCCGCCCTATGACACAGGTCAACAGAGCAGGTACCGACAAGTCCGGTTTCGGAAGGATTTGCGCCAGGTTCTGGGAGGAATCCACAGTTTCTCCTTTGTGACCATATTTAGCGTCTTGGTCGGACACTTCAGGTATCAAGTCCTCGACGGCAACTGAGGAGTCTGATATGTTGTCCTCTCCGACTCGACCGTTGCATTCCAGGTCCACGTTTTCGAGCTCCGGTTCAGGAGCGTGCAGTTGAGTGCGATGTGCGACCTTCAGCGCCGCGTTCCTAGCCATGGATTTGGCCAACGCATCAGCACGCCATTTCCTCACTACCACCGACATTCGACGGCAGGAGTCGGGGAATTCCAGCGCTTTCCTCGCGTGCAGAATCCCTAGGTAGACAGGAGAGGCCTCGTGGGTGTCCGTCGCCGAGAGGGAGTAGCCGCATCCGCTGGGGCAGGGGCGCGAGCGAGGGCTCATCGTCCTGTTGGTTTTCTTCCTCCTTGTCCTCCGTTTTCCTTTCTCGGGAGCCATGTCCGACGAGAAGATTAGAAGTTGGTCCTAGTTTCCTTTTGTTCGAAGCCGTCGTGCTTTCGCTGGTTAGCCTGCTAATGATTAGCAGGAGGTTGTGACGTAGTTAGCGCCATCGAGCGAAGCAGCTGCGGAAAAAGAAGAAAACTTTGAGGTAAGTAGAAAAACGCTGGACTAGCTTTCGCCAGCCCAGCAATACGTAGGAAAATTTCTCTGTACGCTCAGTGTAGGGAGCAAGCTCACCTCAGTCGAACAATGCAACAACAGAGAAGTCCCACAAAGTTCAGGTGTTAAGCGAGGTCAAGGGCAAAAAAGAGAAAGATGGATGGGCGTCAGCCGCTTAAGTACCAAGAGGGCGGGGCCTCTGGTGCGGCGTTGACGCCCTAGCCGTAAAGGCGTGAGTATATTCCTTCAGGTAATCGCACGGGGCGCAATTCCTATAGCAAGTATGTTGCACTGAGAGACCAGACTGAAAGGGAACAAAATTTCACTCAAATTCTGTCTAAAAAACATCACTACATTTTCATAGCTGGATATTCAGGGTGTGCAGTACTTTGTTTCAGTTGTATTAATCAAAATAAAACAATATTTGATATTCACCCTATTTTAAGTTTAATCATATAAATATTTGCTAATTTAAGCTTGTTCTACCTTTTCAGCCACTGTATATTTTTTTGCATATTTAGCTAATGTTATCAAGTTTTTTGTGGTAATTTCTGCTACTTTCAGCCTAATTAAATTATTTCTGCTAATTTCAGCTTGTTATGCTCCTTTCAACAAGATGGACAAGCTGCGATTCTTCATCATGGCTCGAGATCAGCTCATGTGGATGGTCTCTATCATCTGTCACATCGACACAGGAGGAAAGCCCAGGTATAGCAGAACTGAGCAACCATCCTGCTTCTGAACGGTTTCATAAAATGTCCATGTGCTCAGCAGATGTGATCGCTTGTCTGTGAAGGTCTGACTTCCTGTGTGCTCTGTGGTTCCTGCAGGGATGTGTCCTCGGTCGCGGTGCTGATGAACTATGACCAGAGCCTGAAGAGTGAAGTGGACGCTCGCAGCCAGAGCACATTGGAGTGTATAGAGATGGGAAAAACACTGCTGGCCACTAGAAACACTGCAGCTGAGGAGGTGACATGATGACATAGACAACATCCTTCCACCCATGTATCCATTCATCCATCCATGTATCCATTCATCATCATCATCCATCCATCCATCCATATATCATTCATCCATCATCCATGCATCCATTCATCCTTCCATCCTTCCATCCACCCATGCATGCTCCATCCATCATTCTTCAACCTGAGAGCGTTTGCCGAGAGCGGAAGTAGAAAAGATGGATGGATATCCATCTTTTCTACTTCCGCTCTCGGCAAAGCAGGTCGCATCTCTTTTTGCTCCTCTCCTCCCTAAGTTTTCCTCCTCCCTGCTTGCTTTTTGTTTTGTCTGTAACTCTTTAGCGCTCACTCGAACCAATTTGAGATGGATTTAATTACGTGGGCTGTTTCCTCTATAGATAATTTTTTTCCACGAAGCGAACCGGGCCAGGAGAAGCGGCTTGCCCCTCCGACATGCACGCAGTGGGATACATTATGGACTCGTGGTCGGAGTGGAAGCCAATGTGTCTGACCGTTCTTTCTGTCGAAGACGTGGAAGATTTGTGGATTATTTGGATATTGGTGGCAGCTACTCTGTTTTTTGGCATTGGCGGAGCTGTCTGCTACTGGAAGCTGAGGAAGACTGCCGCGGCTATCAACGCGCTGGCGAGACTTCCCGATCAGCAAGATTCTCTGATCCGGGCTATGAGCTCAACGTCCCAGCTGTTGTACGAACTGAACCGCACGATGGGAGCAGCGGTGGAGAGCCGCGGACCAGCGGTGCGTTTTGGGACTCGTTTACAGCCGTCCGGCCTCAATCAGGGCACAGATGGGGGGGTTCGTAGATCGGAACCTCACATGATTCGGCGATTTTGGACCTGAACAGCACCTGGACTTGAAGGCTGCAGTCAAAAGTACACTGTGGCCTGAGCTGAAAATAAACAAAGCAACTATCTAATCTGGACTCTGAGCAACCTTGAAAGAAGGCTGTCTGAAAATCTTCTCCTGGAGTCGAATGCTGCTGAGAACTCGCTGCCCTCCCCCCAGAGATCTCTGTGTGTGCGTTCGGATGGAGCCGAGCTGAGACATCTGCTGACTGTGCTTATCTGGAATGATACTCACGGACTAAATCTCCCTGCTTGTCATCAAACTGCAACATGTCTTGTCTCTTCGTGCTAAAGCTGGTAGAGTTTTTTGGACTTTATCATAGAGTGTCCTAAGACAAATTGTGATAGATTCTTTTTTGAATACCATGATTACCTGAGTGTTTGTTCCTTTTTCCATATCTGATTGTTGGTGGCGCGGTTTCATACTGCTGCGACTTTCCGTGCGTGCGTCCCTCTTCGGATGGTGCGTGCGCTAATTGCAGAACTTTGTACCTTGGTGCAAATTTGCCAATAAAGATATATTCTATTCTATTCTATCAGCCATTTTTACACATAGCTGAAATTTGGTGAGATTATAGCAGAGAATGTTCCCCATCACATACTGAAACCCCACTCCCCCACCCAAAAAATAATAATAATATCCAAGATGGCCACCTTAGCTACAAAAGGAAAACAATACTAGAACTCAGGCATTTTAGAGCTATTTAGCTGAAATTTGGTACAATGGTAGATGAGAGCGAACCCAAAGATATGAGCACTGTCATATAAATTTTTTTTTTAAAAATCAGCTACTTTAAGCTATTTTTTCAACAGTTTCTTACTGATTTCCACTTTATTCAGCTAAGTACAACATTTTTGTGCTTCTTGTAAATTATTTTTGCTAATTCCAACTTCTGCTCCTTTCAGCCTATTTCTGCTAAATTCTGCTACTTCTGTTATTTTAGCTACTTTTTAGCTTTGTATGCTGATTTAATCTTTTTCAGCCAAATCCACATTTTTTTAAACAATCAATTCAACTTTTTCATGCCTGATTCAGCAAAACCATGCTTTACCCTCTTCTTCTGCTAATTTAATCTCATTTCTGCTATTTTAGATAATATTTCAGCTGTTTTTTCCTATCTTAAGCTGTTTTTCAGATAATTTCCATGTTTTGTGTGTATTATTACTAATTTCAACTTGTTTCAGATATTTCAGATTATTCACAGTTATGCTCTTTCTAATTCCTTCAGCAAATTTAAGATTATTTCTGCTAGTTTAGATAATATGCAGCTGCTTTTTGGTAATTTTAGCTTTTTTCAGATAATTTCCACATTTTGTACTTATTTCTACTTATGTCAGATTGTTTCAGATTTAGGATTGTTTCAGATATTTCAGATTATTCTTATGCTCTTTTTGATTCCTTCTGCTAATTTAAGCTTCTTTCTGGTGTTTTTAGATCATTCTCAGCTGTTTTCTCATTTCAGTTGTTTTCTTTTTATTTCTGCTTTCTTCTGATAGTTTCCACTTTTTGTGAATAATTGTACTTATTTCAGATTGTTTCAGATTTCAGATTTTTTTCTGATATTTCAGAGTATGCTCCGTTGTGGCTATCACTGCTAGTTTCAGCTTTTATTGTAGTTATTTCAGCTACTATTGAAAGTTTTTAACCTACTTTAGGCTTGTTCAAGCCAAGTCCACATTTTTTGCACCAATTTATATTTTTCCAGCCTAATTCAGCCGGAAAGTGTTCTCTCTACTTCTCTCTAATAAATTTAAGCTCCTTTGTGCCATTTTATCAATTATTCAGCTGTTCTTGGGAAACAAACTTTTTCTAAATAATTTCCATGTTTTGTGCTAATTTCTGCTTCGTTCAGCCTAATTGAGCAAACTTCTCATCCTTCTGCTTCCTTCTGTTAATTTAAGCTTTTTCTGTTTGTTTAGCTAACAGCTGTTTTCAGCTTATTTCTATATATAGATAACCTCAACTTTATGCACTCATTTTGTCTTTTTTCAGCCTAATTGGGCAAACTTGTTGCTCTTTCTGCTTCCTTCTGCTAATTTAAATTTGTTTATGCGACCGTGGTGTTGTGAGGGGCGACCGTGGTGTAGTGGTAATGGCAGTCGACCCCCGATCAGAAGGTTGGAGGTTCGAATCCCACGTCCACCCACCATGTGTCGTTGTGTCCCTGGGAAAGACACTTAACCCCGACTTGCTCCCAGTAGGTCTGGATGGCGCCTTGCAAGGCAGGCTACCACTACCGGTGTATGAATGTGTGAATGAATGGGTGGATGGTTGGTATTGTAAAGCGCTTTGGGGCTACTCACAGGGGGCTGGAAAGCGCTATATAAATAAGCTCCATTTACCATTTACATATGCTTCTTTAGCTACTATTAAGCTGTTTTAAGGTAATTATTTAGCAAAAGGCATTCACACATGCATTTTCATAGAAAATGTGATTTCTCTAGTTTATCTAGGTTTCTTTGTATTGGGATTTTCAGTCAGGCCAGCATAGTATCAAGGTGCCAGGAGATCTTACCTCTAGTTCAAATATGAATACATTTAAACTGAAGACCTGAGAGGCAGAGAGGGCAGTAGTTCTTTTTTCTTAGGCATCTCAACTGATGGCAAATAAAAATTCACTTTGATAAAATAAATATTGTTTGTGTGTTTATTCCCTTTCACAATGATACCAAAAACTTGAGTAAAAAGGCATGCTCAATAATCCAGGTAAAAAAAAATCTGAAAAAGTTAAGTCTGGTCCTCTAGGCTTGCTTAAAAAGAAAGGTATTTTCTATAATTTTGTTTTGTTTTATTTTGTTTTTTGAATGTCTAGGGGACCAGACTTAACTTTTTTAGAAGGGACAAAGTTATACCTATATTGATCAAGCCATAAAATAACTACTATGTACAATTATGCAAGAAGTGTTAGTGCTATACAAAAGAGGATTATGGTGCTTCCCCTGAATTCTGAATCTTTTTCTCAGAATTCTGACTTTAATCTCAAATTTCAGAAAAAAGTAAGAATTCTGAATTTTTCTGTTTGTTTGTTTTGTTTTGTTTTTTTTGCACGGTGGCCCTCTTCCATAGTGTTAGGTAAGAAGGATAATTGAGGATCATTTTTAAATACCTGAATTTTTTTAAACAATAGTACAAATATTTAAAATTATGAATATAAAAAAGTAATAATAAAATGTACAAACTTTTTATTTACATCAATATGTGGATAAATTATTTAGTGCATTTCATAACTCTAATGGAATCTGTTTGAAGTTAGGAACTGGTCTAAGCGTTTACCAATTTAAGATATGCACACAACAAAAGACGAAATCTAAATCCATCACATATTCATATATATTTTAACAAATACATTCATTTTAAATTACAACGCAAAACAATCCCATGCATGAGACTTATACAATATTTAAAAAAAATGAAGGGTAGCAGAAAGAAGAAAATATATTTTTATATATGCCCCCTTTTTTCAAACAATCAATTCAAACAACAATAATCAACAAGTAACAGAACAAAGAAAGAACAACTCCCTATAATTATCAAACTACAATACAACACACGCTATACTTTTTCATATATAGTTTTGCAACAATTTATATCTTGAAAGTAAACATTGATTTTGCATGTTTAACTTCAGTCTCCAAACCATTCCACAATACAATTCCCTGGATTGAGGTAGACCGTCCCTTCAAACTGGTCCTAGATTTTGGTTTTACACAAATCTCTATTCCCTTAAGATTATAACAGCTTTGTCGTTTAACAAAATGTATTTGGATATTCAACAGTAGTTTATTATTATGAGCTCTATACATAACTGACAAAATATTATAATCCACTAAGTCATGGAACTTCAATAACTTCAGTTGATGAAATATCGTGCTTGATGGGTAACAATAATATTTTCTAGTGATTATTCTTACAGCTCTTTTCTGTAGCACAAACATAGGCTTTGTAAATGTTTTACGTTTTACCCCAAAAATCAATACAATAAATTAAGTGTGGAACAATGATTTTGTTTTACAACAAATACAGAGCTTTATCGTTTAACAAGTTCCTGACTTTGTGTAATTCTGCAACAGATTTAGCCAAATATTTCATTTATAATTTAGCAATGTGAATACAAAGCGCCATGTTTTGTACCAAAGGGTATTTACAGGATAATCCTGCAGTCATTTACTGTTTTTATTGAAATACCAACCTGAGATGGTAACAGCTCATTTATTCTCTAGACTTTTTGAATAGTCTTTCAGGGACCACTGTGAGACAGTGGGCAGCAGAGAAGAGATTGTTGGCATTTCAAGTAGGAAAAAGTCCAAGCTGACCCTTACATTCAGAAATAACACAAGTTCTTAAACTATTGACTGTACTGATGCAGGATACTTCAAAAGGTCTTCTGACCTGTTTGCTGAAAAGCCTCAAACATTTTTTTCCCCTCTTTTTCTTTTTCTTCCACTCCAGTACTATATGTTTCATTATTAATATGGTTTTATTTTTCAAGTTTCTTTCTGACCCAGGACATTAAATAAAACATTGTACGGTTCATGAAAGATTATGAAAGATGAACGTAAGGGAACGTAGAACGTAAGCAGCAGGAGGTGTAAACTCAGCACTATTCATTCTGGTATATAATGTCAATGCCAGCAACCCCCCTCTCACCCTACCTCCATGCCCTGCAGGCATATTGGCGGAACTACCAATGGATGCTAAGCTTTTTCCGACAAAGCTCTGAAGATAAAGTATCTTCCTTTTATCCCTTCTGCAAATCAATTCTGGGCCTTACAGCAAAATCCCATAAAATAACTTCAAACACCACTACTTACTCCAGAAATTTGTATTATGGCTATTTCTCTTTGAAGTTTTACCAGTGAAGTTTTGGAGGAAAATGATTTAAGTGTTATCTGCTAAGACATCAGCATGTCAGCACTTCACCTCAGTTTTTTTTTTCACATGTCAACCCGAACCTTGTGTTTCTCTGCTTGTGTTTAGTTTTCCATTGCTTCTAAGCATCCAGAGCTGGTGATAAATACAAATGTTGCTTGTAAATTTAATGGCTGCAGAAAGTGCAAACAAGACGGTATGAAGCCCTTCAGGTGCTTTGGGCTTCACTTGGCTCTTGAAATATTCATATTCTTCACTTCTCTTCAACAATATGATGTAAATTAAGGCTACATCATATTGTTGATGAGACGAGTCAAGGTGTGATGTTACTGAAGTAGCCTCGCTGGTGAACTAATCAGCTGAGAGCAAAATGACACACCGATCATGAAGTATTAATTACTGAACTATACATATATACATATATAGTATATATATATATATATATATATATATATATATATATATATATATATATATATATATATATATATATATATATTAGGGGTGTTGATCGATTAATAAAATTTAACTAATTAATCGCAAATCAGTTTTAAAATTAATCGCGATTAATCACGATTAAACACTTTAAGGCAACTTATAATAAAGATGGATTCATTCATCAGTTAAGTCATAACCTTTATTGTTTTTACTTTCACACAGTGTTTAAAAACTGAAATAATTTTGTAAAGAAAATGCAGCACCTAACTAAAGTGCATTGCAAACATTCATTTTGTGGTTCAAAACATTTTACTGTTTGATAAACTGTATGAATTAGTGTGAACTGAAATTTAGAACCTTACAGAACATTTCTGCTTTGTTTTAAACCACATGTATAAGATCTACTCCTCTTCATTTATCCAGCTACTAAGGCAAACCTGTCTCTACATTACTTGCATTTTAAGTCCTTGAACCTGGGATCAAGTGCAGTAGCATTCTTGAGCCAAGTGAGATTGGAGTTCTCCTTTCGTTGAGCCAGGTCTTCACAAAAGGCCTTCTTGAATCGCAGTATGTTGACAGTGTCAAAGGCTCCATGACTCTGAACATGTGGCAGAAGGTAGGCAGCACCACAGAACAGGAGATGTAGTTCTGTCCACACAGAGTTTCTGTGACATACCTGTGAAAACACAAATTAATAAACAATAATCAGGTCTCTCTTGTAAATGAGTCCTTGAGGCTCATTGAGACTAACCTGTGTAAGTAAAGGTTGACTGAAAAAAAATTCATTAGAGCTTTTATTTAATTTAATTCATTTATTCATTCATTTAGAATAAAAAAGCAAATTCATCAAAAAGAAAAACACTGAATGAAAAGGGAGCAGAAAGAAGAATTATATTTTATTTTTAACACACCCACACACAGGTTTGTTCTTCTATCTTTGTGGGGCCATTGCATTGACTTCCATTCATTTTTCATGCGATTCTATAGCCTAACCCTGACCTTTACCCTAAACCTAACCATTACCAATACATACCTAACCCTAAACTTAACACATCCTCAATTCACACCTTAGTCCTAACCCTAACCCTTAACCCACAAACGGAACTTCTTCTTATGGGGCCCGGGCTTTGGGCCCCATAAGAACCAGTTGGGCCTCACAATTTGGTAAAACTCAGAAAACTGGGCCTCACAACATAACATAAACAAGGACACACACACACACACACACACACACACACACTTGGTTTGTTTATTTACACAGCTTAACTGACCCACTGACTTAACCAATATCAACTTAACTACAAGGAAACAGAAATAAAACCGTACCTGCATGGCTCAGGTAGCTCCTCCAACTTTTTCAGCTTTCCAAGCTCAGCTTCTGTAAGCAGGGGGATTTCACCGTCTGTCCTGAGCGTTGTTGTTTTTTTCTCAATGTTCCATTTGTGTGCGGCCGCCTGGACGTGTTGCGCACATGCCTGGCGCTCGGTAGATTTACTCACAGTTAAAACAAAGGAGTGCAGGCTCCAGCTGTCATCAATAAAGTGAGCCGTGACACCCAAATAGTTATCATTGCTAGCAGAAGTCCAGTGATCGCATGTGAGTGCAGGTACGGTGCCTGCGCTAACAGCGTTAGCAAGCGGAAACCGGAAGTGAGGTTCGGCATCCGGGGGGAGCTTTTCAAAATAATCGTTGCGTTATTTTATTTTAACGCGTCATAATAAATAAAATAACGCAAATAATTAACGCGCTAATTTCGACACCATTAATATATATATATATATATATATATATATATATATATATATATATATATATATATATATATATATATATATATATATATATATATATATATATATATATATATATATATATATATATATATATTGTTACGTCCACCAGGCTCATTTGGTGGGGTAACATTAAAGGAGACCACACAAGGATTTTGTGATTAAATAAAAAAGGTATTTATTAAATTATTTTAGAACTAAGAAACCTAGAAAAATGAATACCTGCTAGATAAATGAATAAATGAATGCCTAAAATGAGAAACCCAAAATGATTACTGTAGACAAAACTTACCAACACCAACCGTAAGGTACAAACCAAACCAAAATGGTGTTCTGAGGAGGAGGAAGGGGGAAAAAGCCTTCCTGCTATTGCATGCATGGCAGATTAAATAATAGAGTGCACCAATCAGGGCAAAACAAAACACCTGTGGAAGGCCTGTCTCCAGAACCATACCAGAAAAAGAGGCAAAAAACCACTGTAGCCGTAACACCTCCCCCCTTTAAACAGAGGGTCCAACCAGGAGCTCTGCAACCACTCTTCTGCTAGCCTGGTCCATCAATGGCTCGAGACAATGCATCCACCAGCACATTCTCAGTGCCTTCAATGTGCCGAATTTCCAGGTTGCAGGAATAAGGCCCATTGCACCAAACGCTGATTTGGACTCTGGAGGAGTGCAAAAAGGTCAAAGGGTTAAGATCTGAAAGCACCACAACAGGAAATGAACCCCCGCTCACATACACATCAAATTGCTTCAATGCCCAAATTAGAGCCGGGACTTCTTTCGAACCCTGAGTAGGAAGCAAGGCGAGCACCTTCTCTCCTGGGTGAAACACTCTATTTTCAGCTTTCTGGTCAAACCATCGTTTCAACTTTTTCTGAGCTTTTTTAAGATACTCAAGAAGCCAATTTTCCAGCCAAGATAAGTCTGCTATGAAAGCCATTAATGTGGTCGAACAAGTTTGATGGTGGATCAGAATTCAAGAAGTTAGAACTAGCAAGGGGACCGTGCACCTGAGGCCCAAACATTAGCTCATTTGGACTGAACTCTGTGCTTTCCTGTACAATTTTATCAGCAACAGGTATGGGAAAAAGTGGAGCTGGTTTCAAGTTCTGATTAGGTTTTCCAGTTAACTGACAGGTGTGACAGATTTCCACAAAATGAGAGACACCTTTTTCCAGACGGGGCCAACAAAAATAATGCAACACTTGATTATAAGTTTTATTGACTCCTAGATGGCCAGACAGTTCTCCATGAGCAGTTTTCAAAACGAGGTTTCTGAACTTAATTGGAACAACAACTTGATCAACTGGACCAACAACATCGCTGTCACTATAAGGCAACCTGTTACGTACCAACAGTCCTTGTAGAAAATACCCATTTGACACTTTTGTGTCCTGTTCAGCTGACTGGACTTGTTCAAACAGAGCAGCTAAGGTAGTGTCCTCCTGCTGGGCTGCAATCAACTCACTGCGTGACAAGGGAACAGGAAGAGTTGGCCAACAGGCAGTCTTCTTACAAATAGAACCAGGCTTACTAGACTCAACCTTCTTTTCAGCCAAAGGTTCACCAGACTCAACCTTCTTTTCAGCCAAAGGTTCACCAGACTCAACCTTCTTTTCAGCCAAAGAACGAGTGATGGCACAAGCTGGAAATGCCTCAGGAAAGTCTCGAGCACATTCGTCTGAAACAGATGGAGAAGCTCGGTCCACCGGAGGAGGTGCAACATCTCGCCACACGCGTCCACCTGCCAGGTTGTTTCCTAGAATGAAAGACACACCTTCCACAGGCAAAGAAGGACGAATGCCTACATTTACTTCTCCTTGAACCAGTTCCGACTGCAAGTAGATCTTATGGAGAGGCACAGAGAGAGTTTTCAACCCAATACCTCTAATCAAGACACTACAACCGGTATCAGAAACTGGAGAAAATGGCAAAACAGATTCCAATATGAAAGACTCAGATGCTCCAGTGTCACACAGAATCTTCACAGCCACTTTTTTTAAACTGCCAGACATAGAAGCAAACCCTTGTGTGATGAAAGGAGCATAGTCTTGTCCAACATCCTTCTCAAAGGTCAGGGGATCTGTGCAGTCCAGTTCTGGAAAAGACTTAAAGTTAACAGGTGTAGCTGAAACAGTTGGTCTAACTCTTTCAACTTCAGCTGAAGGTGTAGACTCCAGTGAATGAGACTGCGAAACACTGGCTAAAGCCACAGATTTTCGATGATCTTGTTTACTCCTACTTTGATTAGATTTTGAATTCCAAGGACACTCGTTTTTCCAGTGTCCCTTCTCACGACAATAGTTACAAATTGAGTTGTCTTTAGAATGCAAAGTAGGATCCCATCTAGTTTTACTAGGGAACCATTCATGGTGGGATTCCTTAGGGCTATGACCATCTTCCAAATTATAATCCCTCACAGCTCTATGTGTCAGAACATAATCATCTGCTAAAATGGCAGCTTTAGCAGCAGTTTTTACTTTATGGTCATTAACATAAGTGGCAACCCGATGTGGAACAATGTTCATAAACTGTTCCAACACTATCAACTCACAAAGGGATTTCAAATCATCCACACCCTCTGCTGATAACCAGCGATAGAACTGTGTGTTTAATTCTCTGACAAGATCTGTATTTGTCTGTTCTTCAGCCTTCCTATAGTTCCTAAATTGTTGCCTGTAATATTCAGGTACCCGTTCATAAGCTTTCAAAACAGCTTCTTTAACTGATTTGTACACCTTTCTTTCAGCTGAAGGTAATGAAACATAAGCTTTTTGGGCCTTACCCACCAGCACACTTTGTAGTAGAATGGAGCAATCTGGATCACTCCAGTCATTGTCCTCTGCCATGTCCTCAAACAAAGAGAAAAACACATCAGGATCTTGTTCATTAAATTTAGGTAACAGCTTCAACATGTTAACCAAGTTACGCCCAGAAGACCCATCACCAACTTGAGACAGATTAAGAGTTCTACCACTTAACCTGCCCTCAGACCTCAACTTCAGATGCTCAGCTTCCAGAGGTAATTTCTTAAGCTCCAACTCATGTACATATGTCAACCTCTTTTCTTCATGTTCACGTGCTAACCTCTTTTCTTCCTGTGCTTGTGCTAACTTCATTTCTTCATGTTCACATGCCAACCTTTTTTCTTCAAATTCATGTTCACGTACTAATCGCCTTTCTTCCTGTTCACGTGCCAACCTCCTTTCTTCCTGTTCATGGGCCAGCCGTAACTTTTCCAACTCAAACTTCATTTCAAACTCAGTTCTTTTAAATTGAAACATTGATTGAGGATCTTAACCCTTAGATGCATAAGTGGGGTCAAAAATGACCCCGAGGGTTGTTATTCTTCAAAATCTCTGAAAATAAAAGTTTTTACTCTTCCATATTCCAGGTATTCCTCATAAAACATGTTTGTGACTTCAAGCCATTTGAATTTTTTTAAATGTTTTTATACATTTTCAGAAATTGCAGTTTTTGTGTCACTACCCCAGTTTTTCATGAGTGGGGTCAAAAATGACCCCAAGCATTTCCTATAGAATCTCAAGGGTTTGCTTTGGGAACCTTTGATTCTTACCAACTGTGACTGTCAAGATACATTTTCTGTCTCATTTACACATCTGATACCTGCAGTCTCACCACTAGGAGGTCAGTTTGACACAGCAGCATACATGTATTATCTTCATTTACCAACTCCATGACTTTACTGATAGAATATCCTGTTGGTCAACAAAGTAGACACTCTTAGCTAACTATAAAATAATGTTAGTACTTAAGCTAGCTAACATTACACTAGCTTAGTAAGCCAGCTGATATTACTGGATTTGTTGTGTAGAAACTCACTGTATTCACAATTCCTTGTAACAAATGCAAACCTGTTGGACAACCTATTATATATTATTATATATATTATTTTAAAAATCAGTATGCCTCTTTTATGATTGACTATTGTTGTTGCTGTTGTTCATTGTTGTCATAGTCCTTTGTTGAAACCAGGTCTCATGTTTGTCTGTTTTATGTTTTCTCATCTAAACTATCATGGCTATTTATAGGACAGCGATACCCGAAGACCTTGATCGAGATATGATCCTGAATGGATGGGATGAAGAACCCATCAGTGGTACTGACTCGGGATCTGGCATCTTGAATATAGAGGATACAGATTATTGTCCACCTGGACATGTCAGGCTGTCTGGAAACCAACCTGCCTCTGCTGAACAAGATCAGTCAGACACTGAGGAGTTCTCTGAGGCCTCCAAAGAGGGAAAGGCTATTGTGTCCAACAGAATGAGCCACAAGGGCTCTTACTAGGCAGAATGATCTCCCACTCAGGCTAAAACACCAAGCCACAATTTACTGAGAAGTTGGTCAGGGCCTGCACCTGGGTTTAGCACCATCTCTCCAATAGATGCATGAAAGCAGTTTATCACTGATAGTATATTAGAAGAGGTGTTGACATGAACAAACATGGAGGGAAGAATAGTCTCAACAAGCAGAGGAAAAGAGGGAACAATTCTAAGCAAACAGGAGCTCATGGCCTTCATTGGAGTGACCATTCTTGCAGGAAGTGAAAACTGGAATGTACCAATGTGTGTGCTCTTTGGGAGTCTTCTACACAACCCAAGGTACCCTGAATCTACCAACTGACATCACTGAGGCAACTAGAAGATGTGGAGTGACAAAAGTTGCAAACAAGTAACAGGAGAGAGGTACAGAGGGCCAACAGAAGAGAAAGAGGTGCCAGATATGTCCAAGAAACAAAAATCACAAAACCACCAATTGGTGCAGGAAATGCAGTACTATGTGCAATGGTCACAGCCAAAAGCAAATGGTTTGTGACAACTGCACACAGTGAATAGAGAAAATATGTTTGTGTGGGCACATGTGAGTGTACAGTGTTCTGGTTGTATGTTCATTCTCTTTTTTGTCCTTCAGACAGATGGACATTCTAGCAATAATTTTTGAAGATTTTTGATGTTATTTCGTGTGAAAAAAAGTTATAAAAAGTTATGAATAACCATATTAAATGTAAAATCAGTCTTTTGTTGACCCAAATATAATAAATATAACTGCCTTTAACCAAAATTAAAGACATAATTTAAATTCATTGCAAAAACCCATTGATTCTAATTGGGGGTCATTTTTGACCCCACTCATGGAAGAATGTAGGTATTGGTCGTTCATGCATCCAAGGGTTAAGGTACGGTAGGATCCAAAAGATTCCTCATCCAACTTAGAGGCCCCAGTTAACGAATCTGCACCAATGGAAGTCATGTCTGTTATATCAGCATTTGAAAGAGAAATTGTAAAGACAGTCAATTTTACAAGATTGTCTTTTAAAAAAACTCTTTAGCTGGGGTAACCTCAATCCTTTTGCAGTTTCAAAATCAATTTTAAAATGTTCAGCTACCTGACGAATCTGCTCCTTGGTGAGCTTTTCTAAAAGTTCTAAAGTTGGGGAAGCCAAAAAAGAACTCACAATATCCATTTTTAACAAACCAAATTCCAACAGCTAGTCAGATACCAAATACCAAAGTTCAACCAGAATACCAAATACCAAATTTCAACCAGAATACCAAAGTTTATTTTTTTAACCGACCATTATAAATAAATGCATGACTGGTGCAAACAAATGGCAAATCTCCATGTTCCTACTGCTAACTAAGTGAAAAAAAAAAAAAAACCTCACTAACCTTAGCCTAGTCTTCAGGTCTTCATCCAAGAGCCAAGGTAGCCAAGGCAGTTGAAGCACCAAAATGCCACTGGCAGCAAATCCCTCCAGGCCAAAACCTCTCAGGCAGCAACCAGGGCGGTGCCCTCAGCCCAGAATCCAGCCCAAAAATAACAAACAAAAACAACAAACAGGGTCGACTAAAAATGGAGTAGCCAAAACAACAAACACCAGTCAGCACTCACTTATTTAACCAGCAAGACTTTCCTCCCCCCTCAAAAAGAAAGCCCACAAAATACCAAAACAAACAAAATCCTCATGGACCTCCAAGCAAACACACAAGGAACACACCACAACAAAAGCAAGACCAAAACCGACAAAAAAACCAATCAAGGCAACCAAGCAGGAAAAAAAAACCCCACAAGGTTCAGCGTAAGACGAGCCCCCACAATGTTACGTCCACCAGGCTCATTTGGTGGGGTAACATTAAAGGAGACCACACAAGGATTTTGTGATTAAATAAAAAAGGTATTTATTAAATTATTTTAGAACTAAGAAACCTAGAAAAATGAATACCTGCTAGATAAATGAATAAATGAATGCCTAAAATGAGAAACCCAAAATGATTACTGTAGACAAAACTTACCAACACCAACCATAAGGTACAAACCAAACCAAAATGGTGTTCTGAGGAGGAGGAAGGGGGGAAAAGCCTTCCTGCTATTGCATGCATGGCAGCTTAAATAATAGGAGTGCACCAATCAGGGCAAAACAAAACACCTGTGGAAGGCCTGTCTCCAGAACCATACCAGAAAAAGAGGCAAAAAACCATTGCAAAAGTGGAGGAAGGAGTACGCAGGTTGACTACATTCTGTGTAGAAGAGGAAACCTGAGGGAGATTGGAGACTGTAAAGTTGTGGCAGGGGAGAGCGTGGCCAGACAGCATCGGATGGTTGTGTGTAGAATGACTGTTGTTGCGAAGAAGAGAAAAAGAGTAACATCAGAGAAGAAGACCAAATGGTGGAAGCTAAAGAAGGAAGAATGTTGTGAAAAATTCAGAGACGAGCTGTCAAAGGTTCTGGGTGGTAAGAAAGAACTTCCAAGTGACTGGGCTACTACAGCAACAGTAATTAGAGAGACCGGTAGGAAGGTACTTGGTGTGTCATCTGGACAGAAAATGGATGATAAGGAAACCTGGTGGTGGAATAGTGAAGTGCAGGACGCCATTCAAAGAAAGAGATTAGCCAAGAAGAAATATGACAGTGAGAGGACTGAAGAGAGGAGACAGGAATATAAGGAGATGGGACGTAGAGCAAAGAAGGAAGTAGCTAAGGCAAAGCAGAGGGCGTACAATGAGTTGTATGGGAGACTGGACACTAAAGAGGGCGAGAAGGACTTGTACCGATTGGCAAGACAGAGGGATCAGGCTGGAAAGGATGTGCAGCAGGTTAGGCTTATTAAAGATGGGAATGGGAATGTTCTAACAAGTGAGGAGAGTGTGATGGGTAGATGGAAGGATTACTTTGAGGAGCTAATGAATGAAGAGAATGAAAGAGAAAGAAGAGTGGAGGTCATACAGACTGTGGACATGGAAGTGGGAAAGATTAGTGAGGTTGAAGTCCGGAAAGCTCTGAAAAGAATGAAGAAGGGGAAGGCAGTAGGACCTGATGACATACCAGTGGAGGTTTGGAAATGTCTTGGAGAGATGGCAGTGAGGTTTTTGACTCAAATATTTAATGGAATATTTGAGGGTGAGAAAATGCCTGAAGAATGGAGAAGAAGTGTGCTGGTTCCCATTTTTAAGAACAAGGGTGATGTACAGAGTTGTAGCAACTACAGGGGAATTAAGTTGATGAGTCACACGATGAAGATCTGGGAGAGAATTGTGGAAGGAAGGCTTAGACAAGAGGTGACTATCTGTGAGCAGCAGTATGGTTTCATGCCAAGAAAGAGCACCACAGATGCCATCTTTGCTTTGAGGATGTTGATAGAGAAGTACAGAGAGGGTCAGAAAGAACTCCATTGTGTGTTTGTGGATTTAGAAAAAGCATATGACAGGGTGCCAAGAGAGGAGGTGTGGTATTGCATGAGGAAATCTGGAGTGGCAGAAAAGTATGTTAGACTGGTACAGGACATGTATGAAGACAGCAGGACAGTGGTGAGATGTGCTGTAGGAGTGACAGATAGCTTCAAGGTGGAGGTGGGATTGCATCAAGGATCGGCTCTGAGCCCCTTCTTGTTTGCTCTGGTGATGGACCGACTAACAGATGAGGTCAGGCAGGAATCCCCATGGACTATGATGTTTGCAGATGACATTGTGATATGTGGTGAGAACAGGGAACAGGTGGAAGAGAACTTGGAGAGGTGGAGGTATTCACTTGAAAGAAGAGGAATGAAAGTCAGCCGTAGTAAGACAGAGTACATGTGTGTGAATGAGAGGGAGGCTGGTGGAACAGTGAGACTACAAGGAGCAGAGGTCACAAAGGTGCAGAACTTCAAGTACTTGGGGTCCACTGTCCAGGAAAATGGGGAATGTGGTAAAGAGGTGAAGAAGAGAGTCCAGGCAGGATGGAGTGGATGGAGAAAAGTTTCAGGAGTGATTTGTGACAAAAAGGTGTCAGCAAAGGTCAAAGGAAAAGTTTACAAGACAGTGGTGAGACCAGCTATGTTGTATGGTCTGGAGACAGTGTCATTGACAAAAAGACAGGAGAAAGAACTGGAAGTGGCAGAAATGAAGATGCTGAGGTTCTCCTTAGGAGTGACAAGGATGGATAAGATCAGGAATGAGATCATCAGAGGTACAGCACATGTTGAACAACTGGGAGATAAAGTTAGGGAGGCCAGACTGAGATGGTTTGGACATGTCCAGAGGAGGGACAGTGGGTATATTGGTAGAAGGATGTTAGAAATGCAGCTGCCAGGAAAAAGACAAAGAGGAGATATATGGATGCAGTTAGAGAGGACATGAAGGTAGATAGAGTGAGGACAGAGGATGCGGAGGACAGAGTGAGGTGGAGGAGGATGACTCGCTGTGGCGACCCCTGAAAAGGGAAAAGCCGAAAGAAGAAGAAGAAGAAGAAGCTAACGCTGCTTGTCAGTGATGTAATGCTTTAACGTTTACTTTCTGTATTTACGTGTTAGTTGGCTGTGATAACGTTAATCATCATTATCAATTTACTATTCTGTAACTGTTTAAGGAAACAGGCTCTGATCTAGCTAGCAGCCACAGGTATCTAAACTGTACACTGCTGCTGTGTCAGTGCTGTAATTGTTTATCTATTCAGGTCTCTGACATTTTACAACACTGTTGTTTAGAATAGCATTTTAAATATTAAATTAAAAGCTATACCGGTATGTCAAACCATTTCCATGTTCTGATGCGATTAATAATTCATATTTTTGTTTTCTTCTTGTGTCCATCTCTCTCACCACCTAACAAACATGGCACAGTCATCAACACGTTGTTATTGCGGTGTGCCATGTTGATCCAATAATAAAAAGATCACAAAATATCACAACGCTGCCTCCATCCAGCATCCAGCCACATGTATGGCTCCTCCACAACCAACCAGAGGATTGAGTCCTGGTGGTCCATATTCAGAAAGGGAAGGTAAGTGGTCTTCATAAACTAATTTAATTACAAGTAACCATAATTCAAACATGGATATACTGAAAATAACTTGATTTCTGTTGGTGTCAGTTCTGGATGGAGCTATTTGCAGATCTTCGAGAAGCTGGATTCTTCACGGGAGTCACGAGCACCAGTGTCTGCTGACATATTGTTTTGGTGATGTTCTTCAGAGAGACTTGGATGAGTGTGTGAGACTGTTGAACAGTCACAGGATACGCCCCTCCAGAACAGCATCATGTCCTCAGCCACCGTAGAAAATACACCAGAAACATTAAAGAAGGTGTGGAGCAGAAACTCCAAAACATAAACAAAAGTAGAACTTTTATTTTGTGTCACATTAAACTGGGATGAAGGGAAAAGTTCTCCTCATAATATGCAAAGTCTTGTGTCCTGTGATGGACTGGAGACCTGTCCAGGGTTCCACATCTTGCACAGTGATGGCTGAATATGGGCACCAGTGGCACCAGTGACCCCCCGTGACCCAAAAAGAAAATAGCAGGTAAAGATAATGGATTGATGGATGGATGAATAATTATATTAATAATATGTTTGATATACTTGATTTTATCACTCGTTTTATTTATTTATTTATTTATTTATTTATTTATTAAGCAGGCCTATTCTGCCTCCACATTATTCTGTCTTTAATCTTAGTTGATATTATTATTGATTTTACTTGATTTTATCACTTGTTTTATTTGTTGTAGCACTTTGAGATTTTTATTAATGAAAAGTGCGGTATAAATTGAATTTATTATTATTATTATTATTATTATTATGTTTCAGACTTTTATAGGATAGACAGACAATAATTATCAACATTTTTAACATTTATTCATTGGCTTATATCATAATTAATATACAAAGTAGCATGATATTCAACAGCTTAGTCCTAACTCCAGGATTTAAGAGCCAAAGAAAAATAAATATATAAAATAACTCCTACATCCCACATGGTGTATTTTAAAGCCAAATCCACATGACATTGCCCTAAGCTACCGGTACACAACTGTTGAGCTAGTGGCGCATGGACTGGCCAACTTTCTGATATTTACTGCTACAAATATAAATGTTCTACACAAAAGCTGCAAATGATAGGTGCCTTCTGATCGTCATGTTAACAAAAGCAACAGAAGCAAAGGTGTGTCTGACCTTCCTCTCCTCAGTTGGCCTTCTGTGGGATGAGTGCAGATCTTTGAGATCAGAAGAAGCTTTAAAAAGACGACCTGACATTGCTGTGTACGGTCACACCGTCTTTCAGGGCACCTTTGACTGCTGTCAGAAACAACTCCAAATTTTAACCAAAGGCAAGAGAAGACACAGTGAATGCTCAAAAATATATACAAATAAATAAATAATAATGAAGAAATCAATAACTTTACTTCTTTGAGCAGATAAACAATTTTATGAGTCACAAACATTTCCTTGTAAAGTGAGGCCTAAATTATTTATTTAAAAAGACAATACCGTACAAGTCTTGTGCATGGAAAATATCAAATTAAATCTAGTTCTAAAAAAAAAGGATTAATCCATCAAGCTACTGAGGGACCAGTAACTTCATCTCCCCTTTTCATATTCATGTTTGTATTTTAATTGAGAAATAAATGTACATTATTAGGTTATATGCATAACATAAATTTTAGGGTGGTGAAATAAGTTTGGAAACAAGTTAAAAAACATGGTTATTGTCAATTTTTGAGACTTCCTCAGCAGTTCTTGTTTGTTTATTTATTCTATTCCAGTAGATCCAGGAAAAGTGAAATATCTTCAAAATGATCCAAGGATGATCAAAGTGCTTTCTTAGCTAATAACAGTTTCAGAGTCAGGATAATATCAGAGGTCGTGCAAGTGAAGTTTCTAGAAAATCAAACTCATAAACACGGTATGCCGATGATCTCCGTTGCTTATGGATTTGAATAGTGAATGTTGGTGTTTTTTAAGATGAGTTAGACTGTATATAAGAAGAGCAATAGTATTTTTTTTTTCAGCTTGTTTGAGGCAGTGCAGACAAAGATCCTGGTGAGTGAAGAGAGCAATTTTACCCATCATTAGGTGCAACGGCAGAGTCATGGGGTGGCCAATGGTGTTCTTAGCCACCATAGATTAACTATGACCATTCCAAGGGCCACTCCAATCATTTGAGGAAACTATACTTTAAATCAATATTAAAAATGGAAAGCATAAATTCCCCAGATTATTGGGGCGGTTGATTTACATGGATATATGAAAGGGGCCATCTTGGATTTTGTATTGGTGACCCAATTTTTGATAGTAACATTTCCTATGCCTAGATTCAGCAACTCCCCTAAATAGAAGTTGGTACCCTACTTGTTCCCTGTCACAGAACGAAGAGGGAGAAAGGTCAGCAATGGTAAACAAGGCCACCACTGACCACTCCTTAGCTTTACTGTTGTGCCTGGTCATGAACAAAATGTTCTCTTCACTCACCAAAATTCATGCTCTGCACTGCCTCAGACAAGCAACAGAAAAAAACCTACACAAAGCAACTACTATGCACTTGGAAATCTTGGACCAAAAACATTAAGTAATTTAAGGTTTACTTGTTTTCCTCATTCAATTCCAGTCCAGACAAATACTCACACCCTCAAATGCTCAGTCTCAAAAATTACATTTACTATTCAAATCCCTGAGGGATGTTGAACATCAGCATACGGTACTACTGGTTTTGACTTTGGTCTGTGTGAATCCATTCATTTAATCTCAGAACCTTTTAACAATAAAACCTTTTGGACATGTACTTTCATTACTACGTCTGTTAGTCTCACTGAGATAGAATTTGCAGGAATTCCATCCATCCATTATCTTTACCCACTTCTTTTATTCTGGGTCATGGGGGTCACTGGTGCCTATGTCTAGCAGTCACTGTGCGACAAGTGAGGGATACCCTGGACAGGTCTCCACTCCATAACAGGAACACAGGAATTAACAAAACAACTATTCCCAAAATAAAATATTTCCATGATCACAACAAAATAAAGACAAACAATTTAAATTTATTGTGGTATTTTTAGGAATAGGGTCAGAAAGGGGTAGTAGCATGGTGGCTCAGTAGAGCTGTTGCCTCTCAAAGAGAAGGTTGCCGGGTAAAATCTCAGCTAGGGGCCTTTCTGGGTAAGTCACAACAGAAGTCATCTCAGGGCACTGTCAAAAAACATTGACATACATAAAAGTCAATTAGTAAAAGATTTCGAAGGAAGCCAGTAGTTTGTGTTGAATCTTTACTTTGTCATCGTTTCCCAGCCTAAGCAAGCACAAAGGCAACAGTGAAAAAGAAAAAAAAGAAAACAGGAAGGATAAAAAAACACACAGAATAGAAGTTTCAAGTGTACTTTCTATTGAAAGAAATACCACAAAGCACATGTTAATATATAAATAATTACAAATACAAACAGGTAGAGTAGAGCAAGGAAAGACAGCAGCAGAGTGAGGAAATGCGGTCAATTTGTCCTTCAGCAGTCTAAGCCTAAGCCATCACTAACTATAGGATTTATCAAAAAGAAAGTCTTAAGCCTCTATTTGTGCATGTGTGGGTTTCCTCTGGGTACTCCAGTTTCCTCCCACAGACCAAAAACATGCATGTTAGGCTGATTGGTAACCCTATTATGTCCCACGGTGTTAGTGAGACAGTGAATGGTTGTTTGTCTCCGTGATGAACTTGTGATCTGTCCAGGGGGTCCCCTGCCTCTTGCCCAGTGATTGCTGGATATGGGAACCATTGATAGGCTTATAATTTTGTGGAAACAATCCTTTAATGGAACATTGACAGTTGTGTAAATGCACGGTCTTGACTGCCTTTGCATTAAC
>JBBPBX010005588.1:0-24218 GCA_038048925.1 Garcialebias charrua | reverse complement strand
GGGGGGGACTCTATTGCTCCAAACTGAGGTCATTTAAAAATCTACAGTGTCTAAATTTATACAACTACCGTATTCCAAATAACCCTACATCAGATATGAGTAAATTATCTATATAGAAAGATCTCAGTAAGTTCCATCAATCATAAAATCTGTCTTCTCTTTCAGTGCTACAATATATAGATAAAAGTATGCAGGAAAATATTTGCATATGTAAACATGTAAAGTAAAAATATTCTGCATGTTTCAATCTTGAAGTGCACCTAAATAAACTTTTGAGTCTGTGTGTTTATCAGTACAAAGAGAAAGGAACTGTTTGCTGCAATCAGCTTGATCAATTTTTGTATGAACTACGCTAGAGTAAGAAATACAAAACAAGACGCACAACTCTGTTTACATGAGTGTTATTTGGCATTCACGATTGGTGTAAGCTGTGGAAGTATTCATGAAAATGCATTTAAATAATTCAGAGTGCTCTTGCCAAATGCTAAGGGAAGCCAAGTGACAGTCTGTGCATTATTCTTTGATCAAGGGCACCATAAGAATGGGAGCACCGGAGACGAAACATATTTAGGCCAAAACAGATGCACAAATCTAATATGACAAAGCAACAGGGCAGTAAGCAGCTTCCCTAATTTTCTAGTAGCTAAAGAATACGAACAAAGATCCTTCAATGAAACGACCCATCTGGTGGTGTCAGCTTTAAAGACTGACGTGCACAAACCCACCTTCACAACTTTGTATTTCAGGAAATTAAATTATCTCCCTTTTATCTGCACTTACACAGCACTAGAATGCTATTTCAGCTTAAGGAGATTTGTATTCACACAGTCCATTTACTTGACAAAAGATTATGAGATAGTTGACCATATTAACCTATAGGTTTACTCATAGTCCATTTACTTGACAAAAGATTATGAGATAGTTGACCATATTAACCTATAGGTTTACTCATAGTTCCTGGAGTTTCTAAAAGTAGAATGGGAGGTGAAGCTTTTCACCCATCAGCCTCTTATCTTACTGAACCAACTTCAGTTTTTGTCCGTGCGGCTGACACCCTGTCTCTTTTAGAATTAGACAAGACTTTCCTTTTCAATAAATCATGTCTTTGGCTTGGGTTTCTTGAGCTATTCTTTAGTCATATTGGTAAAGGTTTAGTGCTGTGGCCATATACTGACCACGTTTCCTTAATCTATTGTACTGACTCTCTACATGCTACATGTTTGCACGTGCAATTAATGCTGCTATACAGTCACAGTCCCTGAGTGAACGTATACAAGACATAACTAGAAAATTTGCATTTCCTACGAAAATGCACGTGTGAATGCCTTAGCGCCGCTCCGCCCTTCTCGTGGCGACCGCGGGAAGTCGAGCTAGTCCACCCTGAAACACTCTCGTGCCTTTCCCGTGCCCGTTCGGCACCCAATGCGTGCACCCAATTTGGTCCACATTCCAAAATGGCCGCCTTCCCATTTATCGTACAACGTTGATGCCAGAGGGTTTTCTGTGCGTCTTGGTGAATTGGACAAGCGTACCAAATTTCATGATCCTACGTGAAACTAAGGCCAATGCGGAGGGTAGTTTGAAATATTCTAGGTGGCGCTCTTGAGCCGTTTCTTTTGAAATTTTGGCCACGCCCCCAAAATATGTAATTTTTCACCAGTCCTGACGAGTCTGCCAAATTTGGTGAGTTTTGGGATATGATAAAGCCCCCAAAAGCCAAACGTATTGTGACGGCGTTACGTCTGATTCGCCACATCGCCACGCCCACATGCTCCACCCAAAACGGTCAGTGTTGGAAAGCTTGTTATAGCAACATGTCTTTGGTCACTGGACAGACCGTCATGCTGATTAGGTAACAGGTGTCCGATCGGGACGTTCAATGTACAACTGTACACTTCCTGTTGTGAGGGGGCGTGGCTTAATTATTGTCATGATTTGACCATTCAGTATTGCAGGGGACCGGATGTGGGTCAATCACTGAAGGTTTGATGTATTAGACTGTTTTCGTGTAGGTGCTATTAGTGTTTCGTTTGTGACGGCGTGACGGCTGATTCGCCACATCGCCACGCCCACATGCTCCACCCAAAACGGTCAGTGTTGGAAAGCTTGTTACAGCAACATGTCTTCGGTCACTGGACAGACCGTCCCGCTGATTAGGTAACAGGTGTCCGATCGGGACGTTCAATGTATAACTGTACACTTCCTGTTGTGAGGGGGCGTGGCTTAATTAATGTCATGATTTGACCATTCAGTATTGTAGGGGACCGGTTGTGGGTCAATCACTGAAGGTTTGATGTATTAGACGGTTTTCGTGTAGGTGCTATTAGTGTTTCGTTTTTCATGGCGAGATACCTAACCTTGAGGCCAGGCCACGCCCCTTCAGCATATATGAAAACGCGAGTTGTTGATCATTTATTACTCCCCCATGTCTGAATGATGAGTCTGCCAAATTTGGTGAGATTTAGGATATGATAAATCCTCCAAAAGGCCATTTCATTTTAGCTCCATTCATTTTCAATGGGAAAAAAATGGCCGAAAAGGCTAGATATCTCAAAAAGCTAAAGTTGCAGCATTACCAAAAGTCATAGCTGGATTGTCCTGAGCGAGCTGAACATTTTGATATATGAATCGTTGAAATGGCACAAATACTCTAGGAGGAGTAGGACGTCAAAAAACGTACGGACGGAAGATAGTAACATATAAGAATAATAATAATAAATATAAACACAATCTCTATAGTGTGAATGCCTTGTTGGCATTCACACAATTAACAGGATGGGGCAGAATTTACTTAAGCAACACAGAAAAATGATCAATTATTTTACAAAGTACATTATCGTTGTTTGGTGTATATCTTAGAGCTTTTAGCGTACCATTTGTGGTTTGCTTTGCATATATCTTAGTGTATATCTTAGATCTTTTAGCGTACCATATGTGGTTTGCTTTGCATATATCTTAGTGTATATCTTAGATCTTTTAGCGTACCATATGTGGTTTGCTTTGCATATATCTTAGTGTATATCTTAGATCCTTATAAACTGTTTCTTTTTATTCTATATTTTTCTACTGGGACCCTGAGTATATAATTTCATTCCACCTCATGTACCACATGTGATGCGAATGACAATAAAATTGACTTGAACTTGAACTTTGAAATAAATAAATGAATAAATAAATAAAATAAAATAAACAGAGCCATTGGTTTTGGTCCAAAAATGCAAGAGATCAGCCTTAAAGGGCATTGAAAGATAAAGACAATGAAACAACATGGGTTTAAATATGAACCCAAATCTAACTTAACAGTCATATACAGTACTGTAACTGTACGTGGGGGAGTGGTGGCGTAGAGGTTATAGAAAGCAAGCCTGGCATCAGAAGGTTGCTGATTCAACTCCCTGGACTAACCAACAAAGTCCATGCTCAATAATACAGGTATACAATCCAACAATTTTCAGTCAGGTCATCTGGACAGTTCTTTTTTTTTTTTTGTGCTGAAACTGTTCACCTTCCATACAGAAGGCTTCATCAGTGAAGGAAACATACAACACAAAACCAATTCTTCCCCCAACAGCTTACTCCAAAGTGGAACAACATCTTAGCACCAACATAACTGAAAGTTATGCACCATGACTCATGTTCCCTGAAGGAAGGGAACGAGGTGCAACATAAATGCTATGGGAATTGCGCCCCCGCGCAATTACCTGAAGGAATACAATCACACCTTAAAGACCCACTTACATGATTTTTAAATTTTCATAAAATTGCTCAAATATATATATTTTATCATTTAAATATGTTCATTTTTGCAAACAAAATGCTAAATCACTTTAATTTTGCTTTAAAAGTGATTTTGAACTTCAAGCCGTGTTTAATCATGGGAAATCCAATTACACACGAACGCACCATCTGTGATGTAACACTGGGCAGAGGGCTCTGGTCTCTTTAATAGCGGACAATTTAAAACCTGATGAATTTATCAATCTATGTGAAGATTTGAGCTATTTGTCTTCATTTTGGGAAGCAGAAAATAGTTTGGGTGATGGAACAAGAAACAACAGGATCTAATTTAGGTCTGATGCTGTATCAGACTTACTTTCATGTTGAGCTGCTCATACCTGCGCACTGTGATAAGCCCAGAGCTTATCACAGATGGTGCGTTCGAGTGTAATCAGATTTCCCATGATTAAACACGGCTTGAAGTTCAAAATCACTTTTAAAGCAAAATTAAAGTGATTTATCATTTTGTTTGCATAAAAGAACATATTTAAATGATAAAATATATATATACAGTATTGAGCAATTTTATGAATAGTAAAAAAAATCATGTCGGTGGACCTTTAACGGCAGGGGCATCAGCGTCAAGCCAGAGACCCCGCCCTCTGGGTACTTAAGCTGCTGACGCCCATCCATTGATCTCCAAAATGCACTTCACCGAGCTTTCAGCATTGAATAATAATAATAATAATTAATTCAATTTATAACACACTTTTCATTACTGAAAATCTCAAAGTGCTACACATATATTGAATGCTACACACATTCATAAACCGGTGGCGGCAGACTACCATGCAAGGTGCTTTCCAGTCCTACCGAGAGCAACTCAGGGTTAAGTGTCTTGCCCAAGGACACAACGACACATGGTGCGGGTCCCGGGAGTCGAACCGCCAACTTTTCGATCGGGAGACGACTGCCCTTACCACTACGCCACGGCCGCCCACCTACGCCACGGCCGCCCACGTTGAAAGGGCCAGGTATGTTGCATCTCGTTCCCTTCCTTCAGGGAACATGAGTTAAGGTGCATAACTTTCAGTTCCCTTATCAGTCATGTCACTCGGTGTAACATAAATGCTATGGGAACGTAATTCAATCACGCCCTTGAAATGCTCAGTAAAATGCATGCTAGTGTGAACGTCCGCCTTTATTCAGCAGGCATCCCAAGGTCGCTTTCTACTATGTGTTAGAAAGGACAGCCTGAGTGACATCACACGCAGTAACATCCAAACTGTAATGCTTTGCAAATGTGTTCGTTGAGCTCCAGTTTGCAGCCACGCAGATGTCTGCAACTGGTACACCCTTGAACAGTGACCACGAGGTGGCCAAGCCCCGAGTGAAGTGAGCGCGCACTCCAGAGGGCACCTGTTGACCTTTGCTACTGTACACCCTTTTTGTGGCCTCAGTCACCCAGTGTGAGAGGCGTTGCTTTGATAGGGCCTTTCCTGTAGCTGGTGCAGCAAAGCACACAAACAGTTGATTTGTTTTTCTCCATTCAGCTGTTCTCTGCATGTAAGCGCTTAAAGCTCTCACAGGGCAGAGAGCCTTCAGCCTTTTCTGTTCCTGAGTGAGGACAGGAGCAGAAGGAAAAGAAGAGAGATCAAAGTCCAGACTTCTGGTAAGTCAAGACATTGGGGATATACGCAAGATTAGGCCTTAGGGTGACCTTTGACCCATCAGGGGCAAACCTGGTACACATTGGGTGCACGGACAGAGCATGGAGGTCACCCACACGTTTCGTCGAGCAAAGAGCCAGTAGTAAAGCGGTCTTGTAAGATAATAAGGCCCTGTTTACACGGACACTGTGTGGGGGAAACGGATGTTTTGGGTATGTTAATTAGGTGAAAAGTTTTGCGTTGACACGGTCGAATTCTGTGGATACGACTCTCTCCCCCTCCACCCCCCGTCCTCATGATTTCACTGTAGTTACCATGCTGGGCCGTTAGATGGCGCTGTGATTTTTGGAACCTTCACTACTGCGCATGCGCTGCCTGAGGTAAACAGCAGCCGAGAGCCTGCCTCGTCTGTTTTCCTCTCTGGCTAAAATCAGCTAACTACAAGTTGTTGTCAACAAGTTAACAACAAGTTAAAGCTGGAATTTGGATAAGAGTCAACAGATTTGAGTCAGTGGGACCCGCTTCATCTAACAAGCTGCACACCAGACGCTGAGACTGTGGACCAGAACCGCTGAGTGGACTGTGGACCAGAACCGGACTTTACTCCGTGATAAACAGCTGACTTACAGCAGGTAAATCAACGTTCTTAATATAATGTTTGCTTGTGTTTACTTTGATCACACAACAACTGAGTTTTTATTTATTTATTTATTTCTGCCAGGTGGAGCTGTCGTTCCAACAGGCTGATGGTTCTGAGGTTCTGATGGGTCCAGATGAACACACAGCAAGAGTCCAGTTCATTAACGTAGTTACAGTTCGGTTCACGTGTTTTAATAGTGTGTTCAGTTTAATTCTCAGTGTTTGTGTTGTAAACTTTGTGGTGCTGAATAAATAAATAAATAAAAAATAAACCTGGTGTCTTCATTTTCACAGCACGTTACGCACTGTTTAAAAAATGTAACGAGTCCAGATAAGTTCAGATAAATCCCACGCCAACATAAATACTGTTTATTATTGTTAAACTGTTATATTTTGCAGCGTGACACGTGAAATGTCAGACTGTCTGCGCGTGCGGGCTGCGCGCATGTGTTCAGACAAAAGCTCCACGGGAGATGTTTACATTATCAGTGGGGGGTCAGCGAAAAACTTCCACCTTGAGAGCAGGGTCAGAAAAGTATTGGTGTCATCGAGGGGGGCCAGCAGCGTCGTGTAGGCGATAAGCAAAGTCGCAAAGAGTAAGTAGCGGTTACACTCAAAATACGCGCCGTGTAAACTGGCCCTAAATCTATCTTAATGTCGCTCAGTGGTTCGAATGGGGGATCACAGAGAGCCCCCAAGACCATACTAAGATCCCATCCAGGGGTCAAGATGCTGGAGTGTCTCTTCCTTAGCACGCCCTTCATAAATCTTATTATGAGCAGGTGTGCGCCAGGAGTCCTGCTCCCCCAGCCCTTGTGACAGGCCGAAATTGCTGATAAAAACACCTTAATGGTTGAGAAAGAACAACCTTTCTCCAGCAGGTCCTGAAGAAATGTGAGGAGCTGGGCCAAGTCACATGAATAAGAAATAATATTTCTTTCCGTGCACCAGGCTTCAAAAATATGCCATTTCCGGGTGTAGAGAGACTGTGTTGACACAGCTTGGGCATTTTGAATGGTATTTACCACGTTCTCGGGCAGGCCTGAGGCCACTAGTTTGTTCCTCTCCACCACCAAGCTAAAATTAGCTACAGTTCTCAGCCTAAGTGGCGAGACTGTTCCTTCTGGTGACGTGGAGGGTCCCTGGAGAGGAGCAGGTGGTGGAACCAGCTCTCCCTCAAGGGCCCTGATTTCCGTGGTCCCTTGAAGGCCAACCACGTTAGGGAGAGGGCCTTCCTGCAGATGTACCGCAATACTACTCTGATCGAGAGTGTTTGGAGGCAGAGGCAATCTGCTGTCATTATTAGACAAAAGCGGAACAGAATGTCTGTTTTTCCTCTTTTTGTTGGGAGTCATGGTTTGGAGCGGTTGCAAGTTTTGTATACGAGCAGATCTCCTGACTCCAGCCCGTTTCCTGGTTGGGTCTGGTTTACTGGTCTCCTGCCTCATCAGAGCCCTGGAGCCTGACGAACCTCCGGGTAGCTGTGTTTCACCTGGTGGGTGGGGGGGGTCGTTTAAGAGCAGAGCTGAGTCAGTACAGCGAGCAAGGTTACACGCTGCAGGATCACTGCTTGAGCATGGTGTGTCGCCCACTGAGGATAAGGGGACAGCTTCAGCATGAGGATATGGAGCTGTTCGAGATGGTCCTTTATGTTGAGCAGACTTTAGATTGGTTGGTGACAGAAAGTTCAGTCCTCTTCGATTAAAGGGAAGAGGAGTCTGATTTAGCCCTGGTGCCATTTCTGTTCTGCACTGAGTGTTTAGACACGCTACAGTTTCATCACAACTGTCTTAATGAACGTGTGATACTGGTGTTGGCCTGCGGGCTTCTGCCGTGACCCCCCCGTCACTTACTGGCATCCGTTGAATAGGTGGCCAAGAAGGTGGGTTATCAGATTCTGTCGGCGCGCTCCCCTGGAGCGCGAACGTGTCACGGGTTTGTTTGATTTGTGTATTGCCGGCCCCGTGGTTTACAACGGAGCGGAGACTGGAACACCTGACCCGCCTCACCTGTCTCTGTGAGGACTAACGGGCCTGTTTGCAGGCGCCTCTGGGCCTGTCTGTTGTAGACAGATCCGAGGCACCCTGCTGGGGTTTATTGATTAGGCTAACACCCCGTGAGCTGCGAGGGAGGGGGGAATGGTGGTCCCTGCCCTCTATATCGACTGGAAGAATAGAGGGGACCGTGCTGCTGATGTTACTGTGTTTGTTGTTGTTTTTTTGTTTTGTTTTTTTAGTCAAGAAACAGAGAGGGGCTATTTTTTTAGCTTTATTCGTGCTCATGTGTAACGACATATTTGACTTTATGTCACTCACAGCAGAGAAGACATGATTTTTGCATGAAACAAAGTCACCAGCTTTTTGTACTATGCTACAAACAAAGTCTGGACGTGAAAAGGTCATTTCCCGTACCACTTGGGTAGGTGATCCTGTAAAGTCAAAAAGCGATCCTGGTTCATTAGGCTTGCTTCTGTCTGGTGTCCCGATTCTCCGAGGAGACCCTGTGTCAGACCGCCTGGCGGGGAACAAATCTGTCGTGTTCGGTCCGAGGTGGGCCCGGCGGTGGTCTCTGCCGGTGCTCGGCCTCGTATGCCGGCCACTTTTGTGGTGGGGCACGTGTGGCTGAGTGGTGTCGAGGCTGCGGGCTCTGCTCCCAGCTGACTCCCTGGGGGGGGGCGAAGGCTCTTCTGGGGATGCCTACCCGGAGAGCCTCAGCCTGTTTGCGCCTCTGGTCCAGCCTGGTTTGAATTCGATCCAGAGCTTTTCCAAACAGTCCCGTCGGTTCTATCGAATGGTGGAGAAAATCCATTTTTTGTCCCTCCAGGAGGTCAGTTAGGGTCATCCACAGATGGCGTTGTACGATGACCACCTCAGCCATGCCTCTGCCTTGTGCAACAGCTGCTGTCCCCATCATGCGGAGCACAAAGTCTGTTGCCCTGCAGGCTTCATCCAGCACGTCGGCGGCAGCTTGCTTGTCTGTCGTTACCTGGAGCTCCTGCAGTTTTTCAGCCAGGTTCCCTTGCATCATGGCGGACACGTTCATTGTGTGCGCCGTGAGGCCCTGAGCTCTGTAGCATTTCTCAAGTAGAGAAGTAGAGGCTCGACAGGCTTTGCTGAGGAGAGTTGGTTTTGTCCCGGATGACCTGGGAGCCAGATGAGACGCCAGCGTGTCCTCCATTTGAGGCACATTGGCTATACCCGCTTCATCCATCCCATCCACGTCGAGAAACTGCGAGAGCGGTAGTAACATGGGAGCTCTGGGCTGAGACCAGGTGCGAATCAGCTCTGTGATGAAATCCGGAAAGATGGGCATCCTTTGCCTCGTGGCGGCCTGCTGCTTCGAATAGAAATAATTTCTTGCCAACCCCATGACCTGTTGACGAGGTGGAGGCTCCGGCCATGGGATCTGCAGCGCGTTTGCTGTTTTGTGACACAAGTCGAACAGAGCAGGGATGGAAATGTCAGTCTCCGGGAGCACAGGCGCCGGGATGTGGGAGAGGTCTTCTCCCTGCTCCTCGTATTCAACGTCGGCGTCATCCGCAGAAAATTCACCTGAGGCTGAAATCGAGATCTTGTTCTCGTTCTTCATGCCTCGAGTGTCGAATTCGACTGTCAAGTCCACCATGGGAGCCAGCAAATCTGGGCTGTCACCCCATCTGACTCGGGTGCTGTCATCCAGAGCTATGCTCTCGAGCTCTGGCGTAGGAGTGAGAAGCTCAGTAGTGTCCGGGTCTGCTGGCATTGCAGCGGCGCGCATGGCCTTGGCGATGAAGTCTGCCCGGTGCCTCCTCACCGTCTCTAGCATCTGGCTGCAGTGTGGGCAAGAGTCGGGCGTGTCCAGCGCCATCTTCGCGTGCAACATTCCCAGGCAGACAGGACAGGCCTCATGGGTTTCCGTCGCCGAGAGGGAAAAACTGCAGCCGCTGGAGCAGGCGCGCGAGGTTGGCTCGCCGTCCTGCTGGACTTTTTCGGAAGTCTTGTCTTTCGCTTTCCTTTCTCCGGAGGCATGTCCGAGATAAGACGAGCGGGTCCTTCCAAAATCCTTTTTCTTTTTATTTGAGACGTCTCCTCCGTCGCATCGCTTTCGCTGGCTAGCCTGCTACGAATTAGCAGAGGTAGCGGTGTGACGCAGTTAGCGCCGTCGAGTGAAGCAGTCTGCGGAAAGAGGAGAAGAAAAAACTTTGGGGTTAGGGAAAAATGTACCGGTCTAGCTTTCGCTAGCCCAGCAGTACGCAGGAATAATTCTCTGTACGTCCTGTGTAGGGAGCAAGCTCACCTCTGGTCGAGCGATGAAGCAACAGAGGAGTCCCGCGAAGAGAAAGTTCAGGTTTAAGCGAGGTGAAGGGCAATAAAAGAACGATGGATGGGCATCAGCGCCTTAAGTACCCAGAGGGTGGGGTCTCTGGCGTGACGCTGACGCCCCTGCCTTAAAGGCGTGATTGTATTCCTTCAGGTAATCGCGTGGGGGCGCAATTCCCATTTATGTTGCATCGAGTGACATGACTGATAAGGGAACTGTTTTTTTTTTTTATTCCTCTCTCAAACAATCAAGTGTTGTGCCACACAGAAAAAAAAGAAGCAAAAAATAAAGTCACTCGTTGTTTTGGAATGCTTCATCACTCAAAAAAAAAAAAACACTATGCAGAACAACTTTAGACCCTCAGTTTTGAACAGTAATATAAAGTGACTCGGATAGCACCCAAAACTCTCCCCCATTACAGATTACATGCACGATAAATGCCATTTTCACTGTAGGCCTATCTTTGTACAACGTATATATGCACATTTAAATAAGCTTAAAATTAAAGCAAGTTTGCCTTAGTCTTATATCTCTTACAGCTTTGCAAAACACTTTAGCTGGTTTGGAAACTGAAATATATCTAAATGTTCCAAACTTATTGCTTCTGGACGATTCAAGAAGATAATTATTCAATAAACTGCACTGGGAGTTTTCAAATAATTGTTTAGAGGGTGTTATTGTCTGTGCATATTTTTTTTCTTGCGTGACAGAAAACAGAAATGGAAGATAACCTCAATCTGCAATGATCTTTAGCTGACTGATTTCAGGCCAACGTTTTTCTGTTTCTCAACAACAGAGCTCCCGGGTGTCTCTGCAACACGCCTGTGAGTGCTGTTTGTTGTCAAAAAGATCTACAACTCAATGTACTGGATTAAAAATGCAACATTCCTTGTCCCTTTTCTTATTATTGCATTTCAGTTCCTGTAAACGAGGTTGGTCAGATTAAATAAGAGATGTTTATTGACTCTAGTAGGGATCCATGGGTAAATAGACACATGTTCATCTCAATGCATTTGGCTTTTCTCTGACAATTACCGTATGCTGTCATTTTGATGTGTATTACAAGAAACTCTGTCTCAGGGCATCTGTAATTCTTCTGGTTGTTGTTTTTTTGTTTGTTTGTTTTACATAGTCAAGTGTAAGGCTACACGCAGTCCTAGTAGGGGAGTTCTTAGAATTCCTCAGAGCTATAACGTGGACGTTGTTGGACTTAGCCAGCAAATGAGTGGGAGAGTTTGGCTTGGAAATATGGATTAAGACATTCCTTTTTGATAAATCCTATAGTTAGGGTTGGCTTGGGTTTCCTGACCTATCCCTTAGTTATGCAGCTATAGGCTTAGACTGCTGGAGAACAAAATGACCTCATTTCATTAAATTAATAATCTAACATAAAAAATTGTATTTGCAATAGTTTCTATTCTGATGTTTTTTTATCATTTACTTTTGAATAATCTAACATGAAAAAAAATTGTATTTGCAAGAGTTTCTATTCTAACGTGTTTTTTTTAATTTACTTATGAATAATCTAACATAAAAAATTGTATTTGCAATAGTTTCTATTCTAACGTGTTTTTGATTTTCATTATTTACTTGTCTTTCCTAGTGAGTACTTGCTCACCTCCATTCTGGACCTGTCAGTCTGTGTTCGTTTGTCCTATCCTTCCTGTCCTCTCAAACCCAGCCGGTCAAAGCAGATGGCCGCTCGTCCTGAGCCTGGTTCTGCTGGAGGTTTCTTCCTGTAAAAAGGGAGTTTTTTCCTTTCCACTGGTGCCTTTTTGCTTGCTCGGGGTGGGAGACATGCGACGAGGTAAAGATGCAATGAGTCTGCTGGCTCCCTTCCTTACTTACTTAAAGGGGACCAAATATTGGTTTTATAAATTTTTATGGTATGTCTGTGGGCTATCCAGACCATGTTCATTCAATTAAATTTACAAAATAATTCTTAGATAATATTTATATCGGACCCTTTCTAGTTGTGCCTTTGCTGACTTCCGTTCTGAACAAGCTGTTTATGATAAGGCCACACCCTTCAGAAATTTGTTTACATTAACTCCGCCCTCCAAAGGGGACCCTGAGTCAGACCCAGAGGCAGACGCCATTTTGGGCAAGGCAAATGAGGCGCTGACGCGTTGCGTAGGCCGCTGAGAAAAATCCATAAGTTCACCCTCCATGATAAAAACTCTTCGTCTGACTCTTTGAAAACAAGCAATAAGGCTGCAGAGTAACACACTGGCTGCTAACGGCTTAGTGCAAGCACCGCTTTTTTTTGACGGACCACATCCGGCGCGGACCGGATATGGTCCGTGAGCAGTCGTCCGTTTGATTTAAGAGCCCGTAAATACATTTTTTTGTTTTTACTGATAGATAATTAGTTATTAGCAGTACTGCATTTTAACAACAACGAAACATCGAACTCTGAGATGAACTCAGGAAAAACAACCTTTTATACTGAAGTGGGTGGAGCATCACCAGGGGTTGCTAGGTGAGGGGCTGGACTCAGGTTGGAGTGGGTTGTCCTACAGCTTGTGACATCACAAGCTGCAGGATTTGAAAACGAGACATTTATATCACTGAAAAATAAATATACTTAGAGTAAATATACCACTGGGTGCATTTTTTTGGCCCTAGGACTGTTTTTTAAGAAGTACATAACCAAAGTTGAGTAGAAAAAACAATAAAAAGTGAAATTTGCATCTTTGGTCCCCTTTAAGCCCCTTTCATAAGTCAAATCCACGCAATTGCCGCACAGACCAGTCCGGCTTTAATCCTCCTCGGGTCATTCATAAAACAAAGTTGAATCCGGCCACAGCCCGCCCTCAATGGAGCATTCACAAAACGATTTGCAGCGCGGGTTGAAAAGAGGCGAGGTGAAAATCGGCATCTCTTCAGAAACTTCAATACATTCAAAACAGTGCAGCAAGGATTCTGTTGAGAGTTTGTAAATTTGAACATATTACACCCATTCTCCATAACCTCCATTGGCTTCCTGTCACCTACAGAATTCAGTACAAAACTGCTCTCATTACCCATCAATGCTTGCACGGAACTTCACCTGACTATCTAAAGGACATTCTTGCACCATATTCATCCACCCGGTCTCTACGATCACAGAACAGTAATTTCCTTCATATTCCTCGGACCAAATTGAGGACCATGGGAGACCGAGCATTCTGTGTGGCTGCCCCCCGCCTGTGGAACTCCCTCCCTGATGACCTGAGAGCTCCACAGTCACTGGTTGACTTTAAAAGCAGCATAAAGACTTTTCTTTTTAAGCAAGCCTATTCTGCCTCCACATGATTTTATCTTTGATCTTAGCTGATATCATTATTGATTTTACTTGATTTTATCACTTGTTTTATTTTATTTATTTTTTAAGCAAGCCTAATCTGCATCCACATGATTTTATCTTTGATCTTAGTCGATATTATTATTGATTTTATTTGATTTTATCACTTGTTTTATTTTGATCTTTGCTTTGTTACACTTTGTAGCACTTTGAGATTTTTATTAATGAAAAGTGCATTATAAATTGAATTCATTATTATTATTATTATTATCTCAGAGGACGTGGTGCCTGCATGTTTAAAGTGAGACCGCAGAGGTGTCTGTAAACAAACATGGCGACGCTAACGAACATCGTTGTGCTTTTCCGAATGCTCTTGGGGTATTTTTGTTTGTTTTTTGCTCTCGCATCAGTACAGCAATCCACTCCAGAAGGGCCCCATCCTTCACTGTACCGGTAAGTCCCTTATTAATTTCCTCCTCTGCGCGCAGAGACAGGAGTACACGGGTCTCGGCATCACCCCAATTAGCCATTTCCGTGATGATCAATAAAAAAAAGAAAAAGATTCTGCGAAGAATAGCGAGTGATGCGCAAGCGAAATACAAATGTCATGTTTTTGTTTACACATTTAAATAGGGCGCGACAGTGGGCGCCGGGAGAGTACGTGGGATAATACGTCATTATTCAAATCAGTTTGAAGCCGCAGACACCACCACACCTTTCACAAGTCGACAGATCCGGGCCTAATACTACCTCGGCTCGCGGATCAGGGACGCATCAGAGGCGAGTAAAATTTACTCGCCAATCCGCCTTCGTGTTTTTTCTGAATGCTCGTTAGAGGACTGAACACGCATCAGGCCCGGACTGAGCTGTCTTATGAAAGGGGCTTGTGATAGAGAACTTTACTACAGTAATTAACATCTATAAAGGTATGTGAATGTTTCTGTTCAGTGCTCTGAGACAACTTCTGTTGTGACTTATTGCTATATACTTTGTAAATAAACTGAATTGAATTGAAACTGGTTTTGTTTGATGACCAAGACAGCTCTTTTCTGTCAAAAAACCCTCAGTTATCATTGTTGTCAGGAGAATTTGCTTTTAAAAACAATATGCAGCCCATCAAAGCATTACACAAAAACTATAGGTAGCAGAAATCTAAAACATGCACAAAGAAAAACAAATTTACTTTTGTCATTAAAAAATATATAAATTAGAGTCAGAGGTTATTTGTCATTTGCACCTCATGTGTACATGTAGTGGAACAAAATTGTGTACACAGCAGTGGTGTAACAGTACACGTGGGTGTACCGAACCGTTTCGGTACGGCACATTCGGTTCAGTCCACCTGCGTACCGTTTCGGTTATTTTTTCACTCTATTAAATGTTATTAATGGGAGAATAAGCACCGTGGAACAAAAAATCCTAGACATGTTTCAGCACGGCGCTATAATCTTGCAGCACGCGTAGAATTAGCAGCCTAGCATCTCATTGCGGTCTCATGTTTAGGAACGTTATGGCTTTCTTGTTAAAAGACGAGCGCAAATCCATAGCTGTGTTAAAAAGTAAGAAAAACAGCTTGTTACAAAGACAGCTAACAGTAGCATTTAAACAACCTTCATCAAGTAACTCAGATCGGTCCAGAGCAATGACACAAGCTGTAGGAGTTTTTAAAGCTCTGGATCTACGTCTGAATATTGTTGATGCGCCGGCTTTAAAGTTCTTGAGCCCTGCTACGACATCCATCTATTCAACACTTCAGTCAAAAAGTTCAGCACTTTATGAAAAAACTAAAACTTGTATTGACACCATCCCTGGGGCAGATTAAAGCCCTGATGATGATGATGATGATGATGATGATGATGATGATGATGATGATGATGATGATGATGATGATGATGATGATGATGATGATGATGATGATGATGATGATGATGATGATGATGATGACCGAGAGATTTAACCACCTCAACCGTTCAAGAAGAGGTATTGTTCTTTTATTGTTATTATTATTATCTAATTTTTTCATTCATTCATTCAACCTTTATTTATACAGGCTAGCCTCGTTGAGTCACAGGGACTCATTTACAAGAGGGACCTGTCTCACTCACACCAAACAACCACCCACTCTCACACTCACACCTAGTTAACTAGTTAGCTAATTAACCTTTTTAATTTAAAATTATAATGTTATTAAAGGGGACCTCAGATGTATTTTTTAAATTTTTATGGTATTTCTGTGGGATATCCAGACCCTATTCCTTCAATTTAATGCACAAAATAATTATTAGATAATCAATTATACCCTTTTTAATTCTGCCATTTTTAACTTTCGTTTTGAACGACCGGTTTCTTGAAGTCCACGCCCTTCAACGATCTGTTCACGCCCTCTGTAACAGCCAGTATCTGTAATGTGTTGTTGTTTTAAAATTAGCTCTTTTTTTATTACTCATTTGACTTACTGTTAGTGTTAGCTTAAGATAACTTACCGAAACCCGTCTGAGCGCGCCGCAGTTTGCTGCTCCTTTTAGCATTAGACCACCCGAATCCGAAGCTAATGTTAGCTTGTTCCTCTTCCGGTTTTCGCCAGCTCCGCTCGTTGCACGCGATGAGATTTTGGGAGTTATCGCTGTTCCAGTGAAGACAACACAAAGTTCACCAAGTGTCTCCCGTAAATTAATCTGTAAGGAGAAGGTCCTCTTGCTGCGAGCCTGCTGCGAGGCTGCTGCAAGGCTGTACAGTTGAAGCTCCGCTCCATCGCGCCGGAAGAGGGTCCCGTCGAACCCGGTCCTTCCGCCTGTGGTCCGCTCGTTTAATTTTTGCCGGCTGCGCGTTGGCAGCGATCGCAAATACACTAAAAATTGAACTAAAACATAAAAATAACAATTATACTTTATTTATAAAGCCATTTAAAAAAACACAGCTGCAACAAAGTGCTGTACACATGAAATTAAGAACATATAAACAAAAGATGAGATGAAATCATGAAAAACAACAGTCATGTGTTTAATACAGAAGTGGGTTGAGCCTAACCAGGGGTTGCTAGGTGAGGGGCTGGACTCAGGTTTGATCTGATTGGCTGGCGGCTTGTGACGTCAATAAATGCAGGAAGTGTGAATCCTGGTGTATTTATCAAAAATAAATAAATCTACTTAGAGTAAATAAACCACTGGGTGCATTTTTTTGGCACAAGGACTGTTTTTTTATGAAGTAAATACCCAAAGTTTAGTAAAAAAAACATTAAAAAGTGAATTTTGCATGTGTGGTCCCCTTTAACTTTTTTTTTTTTTTAACCTCTGTGTTTTATTTCCAGTCTGGGACAGAGATAGCAGCTGTCTTCTTCCTCTTCAGGGAAATCCACCAGATCACCTGCAGCTAAGAAGTCTGTGATGACTGAACGATGAACTTTTCCAGGGACCTGTCCCACCTAGGGGAGCAGGTCCAAGAAGAGGTTGTTGTGAGTAATGAGGACAAATACAGCCACATTGCTGCTACTGTTGTTACTGAGGAGATTTGCTCCACCACTGGAAATATTCACTGCAACTAGATATGTGCTTTTGACAGAAAATGTGGACAAGTTGGTCTTTTTGGACAAAAATTTTAAACTTGATTAGTTAGATTGTAAACAGTCTGTTGCTGCTTATTGTTCTGGATCGGACTGTTGTTGTATTTATTAAGATTTTTATTATTGTTAGTATAGTTTATTTATTATAAAGAATGCAATTTATTTAAAATATAATCCAAATGGGTCACTTTTATTTATTTTTATACAAACATATTGTTTACTTGGCATATTTTCAAAATAAAAATTTTAAGTCTTTATTTTGTCTTTCTTTTTTTTACCGAAAATTAACCGAACCGAGCCCTCCTTGTAATTGAAACTAAATGTGATTTTAGCATACCGTTACACCCCTTGTACACAGGGTCCCAGTTACATCAACAAAAGTATTAAAATGAAGAAAAAAAAAAAAAACTGTAATAACAGCTAAGATAAGATCTAAGAAATACGTTAAACTAAAACTACGCTAAGCAGAAGTAGTACAAAAACAATACGCCGAACAGCAGCACGAACATCATTAGGTACAGTGACATTAGAAAGTAGATTTTCAGTCTTGTGATCAACATTTTTTTTAACAAACCATCAAAAATAATAATAATCATCATTTTATTTAAAAGCGCCATTCAGGACACCCAAGGACACTTAACAAACCAATACAGTGTAATACAGATCAAACAATATCAGCGACAAATTGAAATATAAAATACATAAAGATTATAAAATGCAAAATAATAGAAATACATTTAGTAAAGTTAATGATAAGCTAGTCTAAAGAGATGTGTTTTCAGAGCAGTCTTGAACAGAGAAAGGGAGGTGGTGTTTCGGAGGTCTGGCGGTAGGGCGTTCCAGAGGTGAGGGGCAGAGCAGGTGAAGGCCCTGCTCCCCATGGTGGAGAGGCGGGCAGAGGGTACATGGAGATGTAGCGAAGAGGAGGATCTGAGAGAGCGTGATGGGATGGAGATTTGTAGGAGGTCAGATAGATAAGGAGGGGCAAGGTTGTGGATAGCTTTGAACGTGAGGAGTAGAATTTTGAAGATGATGCGTGATTTAACCGGGAGCCAGTGGAGCTGCTGCAGGACAGGAGTGATGTGGTTATAGTAGGAGGTTTGAGTGATGACACGGGCAGCTGAGTTCTGGACCATCTGTAACTTGTGGAGAGATTTGTTGGGGAGGCCATAGAGAAGGGAGTTGCAGTAATCAATACGGGAAGTCACAAGACTGTGCACCAGGATGGCTGTGGAGCGGGGTGTGAGAGAAGGACGGAGACGGTTAATATTACGGAGGTGGAAATAGGCAGACCGAGTAATATTGTTGATGTGTGAAGTGAAGGAGAGAGTGGTGTCGAGGATGACACCGAGGCTCTTGACCTGAGGGGAGGGGGATAGCAGAGAGTTGTTAAGGGGGACGAGAAGATGTTCTGATTTTGAAATAGAGTTTTTGGTACCAACAAGAATGATTTCTGTTTTGTTACTGTTTATCCATCCATCCATCCATTTTCGTCCGCTTATCCGGGGTCGGGTCGCGGGGGTAGCAGCCTAAGTAGGGAGGCCCAGACTTCCCTCTCCCCAGCCACTTGGAGCAGCTCCTCTGGGGGAATCCCAAGGCGTTCCCAGGCCAGCCGAGAAACATAGTCCCTCCAGCGTGTCCTGGGTCTTCCTCTGGGTCTCCTCCCGGTGGGACATGCCCGGAACACCTCACCAGGGAGGCGTCCAGGAGGCATCCTAACCAGATGCCCGAGCCACCTCAACTGGCTCCTCTCGATGTGGAGAAGCAGCGGCTCTACTCCGAGTCCCTCCCGGATGACTGAGCTTCTCACCCTATCTCTAAGGGAGAGTCCAGACACCCTGCGGAGAAAACTCATTTCAGCCGCTTGTATCCGAGATCTCGTTCTTTCGGTCACAACCCAAAGCTCATGACCATAGATGAGGGTGGGAACGTAGATCGATCGGTAAATTGAGAGCTTTGCCTTTTGACTCAGCTCTCTCTTCACCACGACAGACCGGTACAGCACCCGCTTCACTGCGGACGCTGCACCTATCCGCCTATCGATCTCACGCTCCAGTTTTCCCTCATTCGTGAACAAGACCCGAGATACTTAAACTCCTCCACTTGGGGCAGGACCTCCTCCCCGACCCGGAGAAGGCATGCTACCCTTTTCCGGCTCAAGACCATGGCCTCGGATTTGGAGGAACTGATCCTCATCCCGGCCGCATCACATTCAGCTGCAAACCGCTCCAGCGAAAGCTGTAGATCACGATCTGATGAAGCCAATAGGACCACATCATCTGCAAAAAACAGAGAAGCGATTCTAAGGCCACCAAAACGGATCCTCTCAACACCTTGGCTGCGCCTAGAAATTCTGTCCATAAAAGTTATGAACAGAATCGGTGACAAAGGGCAACCTTGGCGGAGTCCAACTCTCACCGGAAACGAGCCTGACTTACTGCCAGCGATGCGGACCATGCTCTGACACCGGTCGTACAGGGACCTAACAGCCCATATCAAAGGGCCTGGTACCCCATACTCCCGGAGTACCCCCCACAGAACCCCCCGAGGGACGCGGTCGAATGCCTTCTCCAAGTCCACAAAGCACATGTAAACTGGTTGGGCAAACTCCCACGCACCCTCCAGGACCCTGCTGAGGGTGTAGAGCTGGTCTAGTGTTCCACGACCAGGACGAAAACCACACTGCTCCTCCTGAATCCGAGGTTTGACTATCCGATGGACCCTCCTCTCCCGAACCCCTGAATAGACCTTACCAGGGAGGCTTAAGAGTTACTGTTTAGTTGAAGGAAATTGTTAGAAAACCAGTGATTTAGCTCATTGAGACAGTCTGTGAGGATGGAGGGTGGGTGGGTGAAGTTAGGTTTTGATGACAAGTAGAGCTGTGTGTCATCAGCATAACAGTGGAAATGGACGCCGTATTTGCGGAAGATGTGACCTAGTGGAAGGCAAAAAGCACAAATATCTAATTTTATTCAAAACATGTGTGTTACCTGCAAATTTTAATCCAGTGCAGTTTATATAGTGTCAATTCATGAAAAAAAAAAGGAGTGGGGGGTGTCAGTTCTCAGTTGAAAGGGCAGGTATGATAAAATATGAATGCAGACTGATCCATGGAGCTCAGAGGTTGTTTAAAAAAAAAAATTGTAATTTGTAAAAAAAAAAAAAAAAAAAAGTTGTTTTTAATAAAGCAAAAGAAAAAAGGCTGTTGTGACAGCAAACTCAAACCAATACAAAAAAAAAATACTTGTGATGATTGCAAGAACACATGAAAACACAAACTGTTGAAGTGCAAAGGCCAAAGCTGAACCGATGAGTGGTGAAACAGAGAAACAGAGGCTGAAAAAGGAAACACCTGGGTTGATTGGGGACAGGTGAGACCAGTGGACTGCAGGAAAAAACTGAGAAAGCTGACTGAGGGTAAATGAGAAATGGCCCAAGGAACACTGGAAAACAGAAGAAGACCAACACAAGAATACCAAAATAAACTTAATGAAACACAAAAACACCAAAGGAATAGACCTACACGTTAAACTCGATGAGCTAAATACCAGAAAAAACAGAACTCTGTTTGAGGAACAACAAAGAAGTTTATCCATGATCTGGAGTCTGGAAAAAATGTGTTTCCTATATAATGACTGAAACATGTACATGCATCATACATGATAGGAATATGGTAGATAAAGACAACTCTACATCTAAAAATAAATATGTTTCTACTACAACAGTAATTATCCCCCATTTGTGTATTTGTGACTGGTGTATTTTGTACACCTGTGGATATTGTTTAGTGTTTATAAATTGATTTATCCAGGGAGTGGTGGTGCAGAAGTTAGAGAAAGTGAGTCTGTGATCGGAAGATTGCTGGCTCAAGTCCTGGTACCGACAAAGTCAAAATGTGGGTGGGATTGGTGAAGCACACGCAGCTGCCTCCAACTCCATTTGCTCTAATCTGGGCCCTTGAGCAAGGCCCTTAACCCCCACCATCTTCCAACCTGAGCGCACTAACTGGCAGCTCTCTGCTCCACACAGAGGGCTGTGGTAGCTTGGTGGTCTGTGGTTGCATCAGGAAGGACATCTGGTGTAAAAACAATTGCCAAGTTTTTGTGTGACTCAGTTTGCTGTGGTGACCTGTGGCCCCTGCCTCTCGCACAGTGATGGCTGGACATGAGCACCACTGACACTTGTGATCCAAAAAGGAAGAAGTGGGTAAAGATAATGGATGGATGGATGGATGGATGGGTGGATGGATGTGTTGTTGTTCAGTTCAGTTTTCCTCTGCCCCTCAGTCATGCCACACCCACTCTTGCACCTGCTTCTGTGCAGGTGTTCATTCTGTTCATCAAGAGGCTCAGCGACTACAGAGCTCACCAGACCCTAGTGGTGAGGTTTGCCTCGAAGGCCGGTGTCCTGCAAATTTTAGATGTTCCACTGGTCCTTCTTCGTCTTCTTCTTCTTTTGGCTTTTCCCTTTTCAGGGGTCGCCACAGCGAGTCATCCTCCTCCACCTCACTCTGTCCTCTGCATCCTCTGTCCTCACTCCAACTACCTTCATGTCCTCTCTAACTGCATCCATATATCTCCTCTTTGTCTTTTTCCTGGCAGCTGCATTTCTAACATCCTTCTACCAATATACCCACTGTCCCTCCTCTGGACATGTCCAAACCATCTCAGTCTGGCCTCCCTAACTTTATCTCCCAGTTGTTTAACATGTGCTGTACCTCTGATGATCTCATTCCTGATCTTATCCATCCTTGTCACTCCTAAGGAGAACCTCAGCATCTTCATTTCTGCCACTTCCAGTTCTTTCTCCTGTCTTTTTGTCAATGCCACTGTCTCCAGACCATACAATATAGCTGGTCTCACCACTGTCTTGTAAACTTTTCCTTTGACCTTTGCTGACACCTTTTTGTCACAAATCACTCCTGAAACTTTTCTCCATCCACTCCATCCTGCCTGGACTCTCTTTTTCACTCTTTCCCACATTTCCCATTTTCCTGGACAGTGGACCCCAAGTACTTGAAGTCCTGCACCTTTGTGACCTCTGCTCCTTGTAGCCTCACTGTTCCACCAGCCTCCCTCTCATTCACACACATGTACTCTGTCTTACTATGGCTGACTTTCATTCCTCTTCTTTCAAGTGCATACCTCCACCTCTCCAAGTTCTCTTCCACCTGTTCCCTGTTCTCACCACAGATCACAATGTCATCTGCAAACATCATAGTCCATGGGGATTCCTGCCTGACCTCATCTGTTAGTCGGTCCATCACCAGAGCAAACAAGAAGGGGCTCAGAGCCGATCCTTGATGCAATCCCACCTCCACCTTGAAGCTATCTGTCACTCCTACAGCACATCTCACCACTGTCCTGCTGTCTTCATACATGTCCTGTACCAGTCTAACATACTTTTCTGCCACTCCAGATTTCCTCATGCAATACCACACCTCCTCTCTTGGCACCCTGTCATATGCTTTTTCTAAATCCACAAACACACAATGGAGTTCTTTCTGACCCTCTCTGTACTTCTCTATCAACATCCTCAAAGCAAAGATGGCATCTGTGGTGCTCTTTCTTGGCATGAAACCATACTGCTGCTCACAGATAGTCACATCTTGTCTAAGTCTTGCTTCCACAACTCTCTCCCAGATCTTCATCGTGTGGCTCATCAACTTAATTCCCCTGTAGTTGCTACAACTCTGTACATCACCCTTGTTCTTAAAAATGGGAACCAGCACACTTCTTCTCCATTCCTCAGGCATTTTCTCACCCTCAAATATTCCATTAAATATTTGAGTCAAAAACCTCACTGCCACCTCTCCAAGACATTTCCAAACCTCCACTGGTATGTCATCAGGTCCTACTGCCTTCCCCTTCTCCGTTCTTTTCAGAGCTTTCTGGACTTCACCCTCACTAATCTTTACCACTTCCTGGTCCACAGTTTCCATGACCTCTACTCTTCTTTCTCTTTCATTCTCTTCATTAATTAGCTCCTCAAAGTAATCCTTCCATCTTCCCATCACACTCTCCTCACTTGTTGGAACATTACCATTCCCATCTTTAATAAGCATAACCTGTTACATAATCTCATTTTCAACACATGTACTACATGCGGTGCAAATGACAATAAATTCTCTCTGACTCTGACTCTGTTGCACATCCTTTCCAGCCTGATCCCTCTGTCTTGCCAATCGGTACAAGTCCTTCTCGCCCTCTTTAGTGTCCAGTCTTCCATACAACTCATTGTACGCCACTGGTCAAAAACACCTGAATCATATGACTGAATTAGCTTCTCGGTATAGTCAAGTTCTCCAAAGTCCTGATAATGACCTTCTTATTTGATTCAGCTGTGTGGCATCAGAGACACATCTAAAAGTTGCAGGACTCCGACCCTCGAGGCCTGGAGTTTGACACCTGTGGTTTAGGACCTGACATGCTGGTGCAGTGAGAACAACATCAACCTGCAGAAAACTAAGGTGATGGTTGAAGATTTCAACATGACTGGTACTGTCCCCTTCCACTCAAGATTGATGGAACAGTGGTGGAGACAGTCCCCTTCATCAGGTACTTTCAGGTACATCTGGCCAACACCATCATCTGGTGCATCAACACCATGGCTGTCATCAAGAAAGCATGTCAGAGGCACAGCACCTATAGCTGTGGCTGAGTGGTTAGAACATTCATCTTCCAATGGGAGAGTTGGGGGTTTGTTTTCACCAACAGTCGCATGCTGAAGTGTCCCTGGACAAGACACGGAACCCCTCATTGCCTCTGATGTGTGTCCCATCAGTGTAGAATATGATCTAAAGCTCTGATTATTCTCTACTGATTCAGATTATCTTTGCAGAGATGTAGTAGAGTGCTGTGTGGAGGTAAATGAGGGCACATATTGTTGTAAATCACTTTAAGTATCTGTAATAGATATAAAGGTGCTATATGAGTCAGTATATTCATACTTTCTGAGGAAACTGAAGAGGGCAGGTCTGGATGCAGAGGTCATCACGTCCTTCTTCACCTGTGTGGTGGAGACCTCCTGACCTCCACCTTCACTCTGT
>JBBPBX010005587.1:49557-61220 GCA_038048925.1 Garcialebias charrua | reverse complement strand
ATATAATATATATATATATATATATTAAGGCTGTTAAAGTTAACACATTAACGCATGAGATTAATGTAAAGTGATTAATCCGTTATTATTATAAAATGCAGATTAATCCCGCTTTCAGTCTAGTGGGGGCAGTAATGCACTTATAGTCGTTTGCTAACCAACCGCCAATACAATCAGCAGAAGAAGAGAGCAGCTCGCCTCCCGCGCAACTGATATGGGCATGCGCAAATGAGTTGACGATACGTCTTTCTGGAGCGACAGACTAGGCCTACAATACAGGATAACCAAACGGGATTGAAAAGATGAACGTGGATTGTCAAAACAGTGATTGGTGGCAAATATCTTTTAAAAACCACCCTGATGGAAGCGTGGATAAAACCAAGGTGGTATGTACATATTGCAACGATGAATTATCTTTTCACCAAAGCCGCACCAGTTTAAAATACCATCTTCGGGCGAAGCATGTTTTTGCTGAAGCTAGCAAGGATGCTAATTCGGAGGAGCCAAACAACATCAAAGGGGGCTTGTCAGACAACGCTGTTTGAGTTTAGCCATCTGTTACGACCGGAAAACAGTCAAAACATATTTATGGACATTGGATACAGAATAAGTTTTAAAAGAAATTTTATTTAACTAAAACTAAGGGCGTCCAAGCTGGTGAGGTCCTTTCTGGCTTCTCCCACCAGGCCTGGAACGTCTTCTCTTGGAACAGCGCCCTTAACAAAAAATAATAAATTAAAGAAGAAAAGTACAAAGGAAAGATGGACAGGTGAGTCTGGCCAAACACAAGAAAACGCTACCCAGGCAAACCCAACCCCAATACGGGGCTGTTGTGTTTCCCCAGGTGACGATCTACCTGTAACAACAAGGCCCTCACTAACCAATAAAATAAAATTACGAAAACTAGGCTACCAACCCGCACCTGTCAAAAGTACAAATAAAAAGGCAAAGAGAGAAAAAGAGAGAAAAAAAACAATTAACATTCCCCTCTCAGTTGACCACAGTTGTCCTCTAGGACTGTTGAAAAAAACACTGTCCTCAGTGTCACAGATAATACTCTCAATTAAGCCTCCTAGGCCTAAACACAGGTACACTCCTCCTAAGTCCAAAGCTTAACCCTCCTGTTATGTTTGTTTCTGAGGTACAGCAATAATGTTCGTGGGTCAATTTGACCCGGGGAGTGTTTAATCATGTAATAGTGTCAGAAACCCAAAAAATCCTCCAAAACCTTTTTGTATCTGATTATTAACTCCAATACTAACCATGTCAGTCAATATTTGTGCAATGATGTTTTTTTTATTTCTCATAAATAAAGGATAATGACGACTAACTCATTTGGACATAAACAATGTGATTTACATTTTTTATGTTTGCTGAAAAAACCTACACACAAAAAAACAATAATTATCCTTGAAATTGATTTTTGTAAAAAAAATTATGTTACATTTTATTTTATTTTTTTCAAAGGGTGATCTTTATAATTGAACTTGAGACACATTTACTGTTCTGGGTCAAATTGACCCGCTCATTAAAATCAAGACAAATGAGTCATGAAGATTTGTGTGGGTGGAGTTTTCCCACGGGAACAGAAAAGGTTCCCGTCAAAAGTTGTATAAACACCTGCTTTCTCACAGTTTCCTTGTGAAGTAAAGAGAATAGTGAGAAAGTGGGTTTATGTGCATGCATGTGTGCATGTGTGTGTGTATGTGTGTGTGTGTGTGCGTGTGTGTGTGTGTGTGTGTGTGTGTGTGCGTGCGTGTGTGTGTGTATGTGTGTGTGTGTGTGTGTGTGTGTGTGTGTGTGTGTGTGTGTGTGCGTGCGTGCGTGTGTGTGTGTGTGTGTGTGTGTGTGTGTGTGTGTGTGTGTGCGTGCGTGCGTGTGTGCGTGTGTGTGTGTGTGTGCGCGCGTGTGTGTGTGTGTAGTGAAATATGTCTCATAGTTTCAAGGAAACAAATAGAATTGGAAATGTTTTTACCCTTTTTACCATTCATTTTGACTGCCGGGTCAAATTGACCCGAACAGTATCGATGTAACAAGTAGACGCAGAGAGTGGTACAAATGTGTAAAGTGAATCATTTTCAATTTATATGTTGATTGGAACTATTAAGACAAATAGAAAAAGTTTCATGCAGAAAAAATATTTTTAACTATTTAAAAAAAAAATGTAAACTTTAAAACGGGTCAATTTGACCCGTAACATAACAGGAGGGTTAAGTTACAGCCAGCACTTAAGTTGCCTTAACCTACACAAAACTCAGCTTTAGGCAGCCAGAGTCATTTTCAGAGCTCCAAACAGCTCAAGTACTACTCCCCCAGGAGCACTCACATCAACAATCAGAGAGGGTGGAGGTCTCCCTGTGTCAGTACACCACACAGCTTGACAACTGTCATTCAACACTCGGTTAGTTTTCTTTTAGTGTATCTTCAACAAGTACTTGGTCCACAAGCCAAATCTTGTGTCAAGCTTCCAAACTTGATCAGCAAGCCATATCCTGCTACATCAAGTCTCCACACTACTCAAGGCACTGCCTGTGAAATATAAAGGCAGGACCTGCAGGTGAACACCTGTGCTGATTAGAATTGATTGGGAGTAAGAGTAAAATTGTTCTTCCCGAACTAGCAGGCTGCAGCAAACTGCAGCAGGTTGAAGTGAAGAAGAAAAAAAACACAGGAGGGTGCAGTCAACTTAGACTGTTGGTTTAAAATACTTAAAAACCCTAGGGTACATAACATCCCTATGACCAGATTTTTTAATGGGGGAAATGTGCAAGTGTCGTATAAGGACACAACATATCTCCCATACAAAATATATGAAAATCAAGGGTATAAATCATTACATAATTTTATTGTTACCTGCAAGTGACAAATATAATTTCAACACTTTATTTTGTGACTGAAACTGACTGAAATACAGTAGTGTTAAAACTAAAAGAAAAAAAAGGACAGAACCAAAGGAGGACGGATGTGGTTTCCCAGGATTCCTAAGTGAGGAGCTCTCCCCCCTCCCTCCTCAGACCGAGTTTGGGGAAGAAGATGGAAGTTCGTTCCTTCACTGACGGACATTATTAACTTGTGTTTCCAGGTTTCCCGGACTTCCACTCAGAGGAAGGAGCTGAGGTGGGAGGCCGGCCACACCAAACATACATAATTTTGCTACAATTGTTTCACCCTTTTTGAAACGTGTAACACATGCAAGTAACTCAATAGTCGTGCTCAGTCCAGCGGCAGCTTCCACGGCTCCCAGTGAACTCAATCTTTTTATGTTCCTGTTGCTTTGTTTAAACTTTTTTTTTTTTTACACCGACAATGCACATCCACAGTACGGGTTTGACCGCAACACACTTTTGGAGTTTTCTGTGTTGCTACCTTGCCACCGTGCACTCCTGCCATCGTGGTTCAGTCCTTCCAGCCTCAGGCTCCGACCTGTCATGGCGGCTGTCTCTATGTTCTTCCATCTACCTGCAGGGACCAAACTCCACGGAGCCGTTCGGTTCCGCAGGGAGAGCTTGGATATTCTCTGTCTGCCGGACTCAGTTCTGGAGGGCAGTCAGTGAGGGTAGCTGCTGTAGTCAGTATCATCAAGCTGCTGTCAGGACCTGCTAATGCTGCTAATAAGATTCTCTAGCGGCCTGCATGGACCAAACTCTGCAGGCCCTCTTGGTTCTCTGGGGGAACCTTGGATGTTCTCTGTATGCTGGATCCTGTTATGGAGGGCAGTCTGGGAGGCAGCTGCTATGGTCCTTGTTATCATCAAGCTACTGATGGGACCTGCTAACAAGACCACGCCGCTAACTGAGCCACATCTCTAATGGTGCAGGGGGACCATGTTGCTAAGGAGACCTCACTGTCAGCACAACCACTTTGCCAATAGGACCATGCTGTTGTAGATTTATTTATTTTCACTTTTGACGCCTTGTTTCTGTATTTTTGTTGTATTCTTTGAATAAATCCCAGTTTATGTTAGCTTTGGGTCTCTGAGCCAGACTCCGCTTGCATTAGCATGTGAACTATAACTGAACTGAATTAAAGGGGACCACACATGCAAAATTCACTTTTTAATGTTTTTTTTACTAAACTTTGGGTATTTACTTCATAAAAAAACAGTCCTTGTGCCAAAAAAATGCACCCAGTGGTTTATTTACTCTAAGTAGATTTATTTATTTTTGATAAATACACCAGGATTCACACTTCCTGCATTTATTGACGTCACAAGCCGCAGCCAAGCCGCAGCCAATCAGATCAAACCTGAGTCCAGCCCCTCACCTAGCAACCCCTGGTTAGGCTCAACCCACTTCTGTATTAAACACATGACTGTTGTTTTTCATGATTTCATCTCATCTTTTGTTTATATGTTCTTAATTTCATGTGTACAGCACTTTGTTGCAGCTGTGTTTTTTTAAATGGCTTTATAAATAAAGTATAATTGTTATTTTTATGTTTTAGTTCAATTTTTAGTGTATTTGCGATCGCTGCCAACGCGCAGCCGGTAAAAATTAAACGAGCGGACCGCCGGCGTAAGGACCGGGTTCGACGGGACCCTCTTCCGGCGCGATGGAGCGGAGCTTCAACTGTACAGCCTTGCAGCAGCCTCGCAGCAGGCTCGCAGCAAGAGGACCTTCTCCTTACAGATTAATTTACGGGAGACACTTGGTGAACTTTGTGTTGTCTTCACTGGAACAGCGATAACTCCCAAAATCTCATCGCGTGCAACGAGCGGAGCTGGCGAAAACCGGAAGAGGAACAAGCTAACATTAGCTTCGGATTCGGGTGGTCTAATGCTAAAAGGAGCAGCAAACTGCGGCGCGCTCAGACGGGTTTCGGTAAGTTATCTTAAGCTAACACTAACAGTAAGTCAAATGAGTAATAAAAAAAGAGCTAATTTTAAAACAACAACACATTACAGATACTGGCTGTTACAGAGGGCGTGAACAGATCGTTGAAGGGCGTGGACTTCAAGAAACCGGTCGTTCAAAACGAAAGTTAAAAATGGCAGAATTAAAAAGGGTATAATTGATTATCTAATAATTATTTTGTGCATTAAATTGAAGGAATAGGGTCTGGATATCCCACAGAAATACCATAAAAATTTGAAAAATACATCTGAGGTCCCCTTTAAGAGAATCATGCTGCTGTTGTTCGATGTATGGTTTTTCATTATTAGTGACTGGCATATATCTTAGATCTTTTAGTGTACTGTTTGGCATTCATTTAGCGTATATCTTAGTTGCTTTTTTTTTGTTTTAAAACCTTTATTTTACCAGGAAAAAAAATCCATTGAGTTTATTAATCTCAATGTCCTGGACATGTCATGATCCACGTCCTGTCTGCCATAGTTATGTTTTTAGTTTATCATGTTCACGGATCCTGCTTTCAGTCTTTTAATAAAATTGTTAAAACTTTATCAGTGTTTGGTCTGTCAGTGAAACTCAAAAACCCATCCTTGACAGGACATCCTTAGTTTAGATCTTAGATCCTTATTTTCTGTTTCTTTTTACACTTTATATTTTTGCTATTGTTGAATGTAACTGGGACCCTGTGTACACAATTTTGTTCCTCATCATGTATCACATGTGATGTGAATGCCAATACAGATCCTTGAATCCTTGAATATAAACCAGGGCGACTCTGCGCTCACCAGCATCCACAGGCTTCTTTCTTCTTAATCTTCAATAAGAAACATCCACCCCCCAAACAATGAGGGTGGATTATTGTGTGTGTGTGTGTGTGTGTGTGTGTGTGTGTGTGTGTGTGTGTGCGTGTGTGTGTGTGTGTAGTGAAAGAGTGTTATGAGATCATGCCAATCTTTTGCCAAAGTGGAGGGGGTGTCCTGCAAGCAGGGTCAAAAGACAGTGAAGAGGGTTAAAGGTGTAGAGCATGCATTTATGTAGATCTTTCTAGCTATTGTTCCTCAGCATTGTGTCAATGTGTGTTATTTATCATCTCTCAGTAAGCAATCTCATGTATGTGCTAACTGTAAAAGCACTAGAATTACAAACAACATAAACTCATTAAACAGGTATACATTAACTTGAACTTATATTTAGACTTGCACTTTAGACAATCTGGGTGTAATCAGAAAAGGGATTGTAGAACTGAGACTAAATGCAGCTCTTCTGTCTAATTCAATCAACGTTAAGCTGAACTGAATGTTCTCACATGGTGGAAATGTCCACGTTAGCACACTATTATGAAAGTAATTTACAAAGGCTCTAAACATCTCTGAGCAATTTAGAAAAAACAGTCATGGACACATGACGTAACCACTTCAGGGTGTCGACTGGCTTCAGCAAGATGAGTGCGATTGAAAATATTTCCACACTAAAAAAAAAATATACACATCCCGCACATGTGCTAGTATAGATTCATGCAAATAAACTTGCATATGACATGCGCAACTTTCAACTTGTCCGCTACAAAATCTGATATGGCCTACACATACATGGCCATTATAACCAGCATAAACAAGGATGACAAGTTGAGATTAATGAAGGGCGCAGCAGTGACAGACCAATTTAATTGTCAACCATGATGGCTGCTGAGCCCCACTAGTGTATTTACACAAGGTTACCGTAGAGCCTTAAAATGTTACTAATTGATCATGACCAATAAGTAATTAGAAAGAAAGCTATAGTATGCCCTGCCAGCAGACGTGTCAAAGTTAACACACGGTCACAGGCCTGCTGGGAAACTGCAAGGAGGAATAATAAGAGAAGAATAATCTGAAACGATATGTGAAAATGTACCTGGAGGTTGCCAGATAAACAGCTGTCATCAGTGTAGTTCTTTGAAAAATGCACTTCTGCATCGGAATGGTTCTTGTATTGGGGCCAAGATGGTGTAGAGGCAGGACAGCCGGCTCAGGACCGGAAGGTCCCGAGTTTGATCCCCGGTCACGTCACACCTCGTTGTGTCCCTGGGCAAGACACTTAACCCCGAGTTGCTCCCGATAGGACAGGCAGCGCCTTGCATGGCAGACTACCGCTACCGGTGTATGAATGTTTGTATGAATGGGTGGATGGCTGGTACTGTGAAGCGCTTTGGGGCCCCTCATTGGGGGCTGGAAAGCGCTATATAAGTAAGCTCCATTTACCATTTGTATTATGGAAGACCTTAAATGCAAGTTTATTTATAGATTTATTTTAATAGACAAGATTTGTTTAAAGCTTTACACAAAAGTTTCAAATACAGCTGATTATGATTCAAAACACATTTTTTGACTAAATGAATGAGTCCAGCTGAGAAGTTAGAGAATAATTTAAATGCTCATGTGAAGATGCAGAAATGAGGAAATAATTTTGATTGTCATCAATTCTTCTCATAGATTCTCATCGATTAGGGGTTCCCCCAAAACTTTTTGCTTCTGGCCCTGAAAATAATGATGTCAGTGACTTCAGACCTCAAATGTTCTTAGTTGACCTAAACAAACATAAATTTAAAAAGTAAATACATAAAAGCCTGATGAAAACACCAATATTAAACAAATTACTAATACTATTACCATTAATCAAATCTTTTGAATGACAGTGAAAATATGTAAATTTGTGATTTATATAGTGATTTCTTTTGTATACATGCTTTAAATTTTTTTCAATTTTATGTTTATGTTTATTAAATTTGTTCATTTTTTTTACAAGAGAAACAATACAAGACAATCTCATAAATTATTTTGTACAAAATGTAAAAAAATGAAAGATAGCAGAAAGAAGAATAAATCTTATTATATCTGCCCCTTACTTCCAACAATCAGATTAAACAATAATAATCTTCAACCAACAGTACAAAATGACTAACTCTTTCTAATTTTCTAACTAATACAATACACATTACGCTATTTCATATTTTATTTAATTTGTGGATATCATTTCACAACCCTAAACCTGGTGGGTTTTTTTACCCACAGTGGGGTCCAAACTCTAACTTTTGGAACCAGTTTAATGGATGATGGTTATGTAGTGGACCTACCCAGGGTCAAATTAAGGTTTTTGAACTGTCCAGTGATGACCTTTACTGACCTCTCAGTAAAGCAAGACATTTACTACAAAATCATTCATTTAGCTATAATCTGATAACATAGTCACCAATAAGAGACTATTTCTATCTTTGATTTTAGGCTGATGTGATCAAAAGAATAACTTTTGTCATTTTCATGATGTGTGCTTTTAAGCTGTGTCATTCTGTAAGAGTTAAACTGTGTTCACTGCTGTGTTTAAAGGTGAAGCCTTCGGGTCACAGAGACCGGACGGTTTTGTTTAGAAACTCAGAGACAGTCTCATGAGCAGGGCTCCAGCTTTATCTATCTTTTTCCTAAACATTTCTCTCTGCTCTGGCTGTAACCTTGGACCTGATAACACAAGTGCACTCCTCTCTTGGTTCCTGCTTTTTAAGTTCTAACTGTGCGAGAACGCTTCAGAGTTTGCTGGGAATTTTCAAAGAGATGTGAACCTTTCCCAAGAGCTGGGTACGTTTTGGTCAAGAGCTAACGACCTGCGTCTTCAGCTAAGGACTGATAACAGGCTGTTATGAGTCCACCTCGAACGAGCGTTTGTTATTCCTTCCTGGAATAAATTATCTTGAGCCAAGAAACCACGACTGTCACGACTTCTGCCGACGAAAGCGAGTATCACCGACACCGACAAGGTAAACACGCGTGGAGTCCAGCTTGGACTTGCGGGACCGACGACTCGTCAGTCTAAAGTTGACCACAGCTCTTTACCAGAACCAAGGCGGACGTCTTAAGGTAAAGGAGCAGCTGTTTGCTTGCTGGAGGTGTGATGATATCTTAGCTGGACGCGTACGGAAGAGTGTCATCTGGTTTCATAAATGCAAGATAAACTTCCTCTCTTAACCTCCCAATTCTTCTTAAATCTTTCCTCCTATCTTTCCCTCTCAATCTAAGCTGGAAACTATTTTAAGTTTAAAGAGCCCACAGACTAAATATGTTAACATCCAATATTGAAGTCTGTTGTGTTGAATTTAAGTGTGCTGACGTATTTGAATTGAAAGAAAGTGAAATCATGTCAATCAAGTGTAATGGTGTTAATTTAGTTGATTTATTTTAAATAAATGGTAGTGTCGACTGGCATACCAAACTAAGTTAATGTCCATTGTCACTTAATGGCTCTGTTTATTTATCCATCATAAAGATCACAGAAATATTGGGTAAACTGAAAAAGAACAGAATCCGTGAACATTTACTATTCAATCTGAATAAGTAAACTAATTAAGGTAAAGAGGTCAGTATTAATATTGACCTCCTCATAACCCCTTACATCTGGTGGCCCTCGTACGTGGTTCTGAAAGTTTATTGATATCTGTGGTTTCTCATGAACTGTAACGTCATGTTTGCATAAGTGGTTCCAAGTTTTAAACTCTGAGGATAATAATTTTGGCTGGAAGTGTTCAAAGCAGGCAGATTCTGCATGTTTTTATCATTTGAAGCTGTGAGATTATTATCGTTTCAACTCTGTTAGACGCTGTTGGAAGCATTCAGGTGAAGTTTTGTCAGCCGTGGTCTGTGGTGGTTCTGGTCCTGGTTCGGTCCAGTTCACGCGGACTCCTGTACAAAGCTTTGTTTGACCGCCGAGTCAGAAGCCTGAAAGCTAATTTAACATCTACAAGATTGCTGTTGTGGTATTTTACATTTTAGAGCAGGTCATAGAAGCATATTACTGTAGAACGTAGTCGGATAGTGGTTCTGTTCAGACCCGAGTTTCTGATCCACGACAAAGTGGACCGGAACCGACCTTGACGCGCTCCGAGAGAGTCCGTGTTTGTTCAACAGCTGCAGTGCTGTGTTACTGAGCGTAACTAAGTTGGCCTGTCTAGGTGTGTTCGCCGCATGTTTCAGAATTTTGGAAAGTTAATTTGTAGCGTTTGAGTTGTTTTAAGAGTCCATAAAGTTGTGGTCTGCTGTGCAGCTAACGTTAGGAAGACGTGTCCGGCATGTCTGTTTATGAGCTGTGATTGGATGAAACGAGTACTGTGTGCTGTCAATCACTCATGTAGCGAACGCTGATTCGCTGTTGTGTGCTGTCAATCACTCTTGTGGCGAACGCTGATTCGCTGTTGTGAGCTGTCAATCACGTCGCACGCCGTTGCGACCAGCCCACTTTGTCGTCATTTCCGGTGCTACATTGGTCGAAGGTAAGAAACTACATTTGCCATTAATGCTTGGAATGAACTACATCTGCTGTGATTGATTTGTTGACGTCACGTGTGTTGTAGCGAGCTCCGCCTCGCTCAGCACAGCAGAGCTGGTGACGCGCTGCGTCGACCCGCCTATTTGTGTCGTCATTTCCTGATGCACTTTGAGTGACAAGCAGACGCAGTTCACACACACACGGTGAAAAGTGGTTTCACTAAAAGTTTAAAAAACTCAATTTAAGCCATCTAAACTGTCTAACAACATAAATTTGTCTCTGACAAGACCGCAGTTCGAGCGTTTATCACGGACACACTAGAAACTAATTCTGAAAAGGTTGTTTTTAGTTTAAATACTGAATAAACAAATTCAGTCTCCACGTGATAAAATTAAGACTCCAAGCTGCCCCCTGTTGGTTAAATGACGTTGACGGATGAGTTTTCTCAAAAACATCATAAAAAAGTCAGCATTTTTATGGTGAATTACCAGCTTTAAAAAATTGTTCTGTACACAAACAAAAATTCCTGTTTATTTTAAATAAAAATTTTAGTATAACAGAGGTACAGACACACAATTTGTGCTCATTTTAAATACTGAAGAGATTTAAAATAACACTCAAAAAGCATTTTTTTATTTGATTTTCAAATTAAATAAAAAAAAATGATGGAGAACAGAGAATTTCCACATTAAGCTCTTCACATCTCTGAATTTTAAACAGAATTGTTGTACATCTGTACACTCTTAGTTAAAAATCGCATTTTTAACGTTTTTCTGTGTAAAATTAATGACTCCAGTTTATTTTAAATGAAAAGTTTAAAATAACGAACAGAACGTCCTTTTTCACTCCTGATAACTGTCAAATGCAGTACGAAATCAGTTTCACTGAGACTGCAAGACATCTTTTTAAAGGCATGCTCAAGCAGCATCCTGTCACATTTTAGTGAAGTCATTGCATTTAAGTCAGCCCTCTTTTATAAGCGTTTGAGTAAGAAAAAACGGAAATCAGGCTGCTTGGGTTAGTTAGTAACTGTTGTTTGAACGTAAGTTCTATTTTAAAGTTAACACTGCAAGAGTGCATTTAACTTTTACAAAGTTCATTGAGGGTAAAAACCTGATATAAGGTACCTATGAATACTTATTACACAGTGAAACACGTAAACCTCAGCTGATTAGTTTATTTGACTCAGTGCTACATTAAAAGTGAATATTTATTTGCAAACACTAACATGAGAACAATCTTTTGATTTTTTTCACACAAAATCAAAACTAAAAGATGGGAGATAACAATTATGATCAAGCTTTACAGCTGCTCACAGCAAAGCTTGAATCGTTAAGGCTTAGTAACATTCGCAGAAGAGAAACTTTTCAACAAGAAAAACTTAAGTTAAAACGTGAGATCAAACGAATTCAAAACAAAAAGATGGGAGATAACGATTGTGATGAAGCTTTACAGCTGCTCACTGAAATACTTGAATTGTTAAGGCAAGATAACATTCGCAGAAGAGAAAATTTTCAACAAGAA
>JBBPBX010005587.1:0-48489 GCA_038048925.1 Garcialebias charrua | reverse complement strand
TAATCTCGTTTTCATCACATGTACCACATGCGGTGCAAATGACAATAAAGACTCTCTGACTCTCTCTGACTCTCTGATACAAATGGCGATACATGCGGATGAGTTCAGCCAGAGCAGCTTCGAAAGCGTCCATCTTGTTTTGAGCCCAGTCCGTACGTCACTGAGCGCGGCGCGCGCTCTAGGCTTGCGGAGTTTCAAAAATTCAGAGGTGCACGGCACGCGCTAATCCCCTGCGCGGGGCCAACGCGCAGGGGCGGGGACTGTGAAATTGCGTCACTTTTGGAGGGCACACCCTCGCGCGCTGCGCGACGCGTCGACTATGAATCTAGCATTACACAGCAAACGCCTCACTCGGAAAGCCCTCTGCATGGCAGGTGATCCCACACACCCACTACACAGCTGCTTCAGACTGCTGCCATCAGGGAGGAGACTGAGGAGTCTCCAGGCTCGAACCAGCAGACTGAGAGACAGCTCTGTTCATCAGGCAGTCAGAATGCTAAACACTCTGCCTGCTCTGCCTCCCCTCCCATTTGAACTGCCTTAACACAAAAAACTTTCTCACACATTACCACACAACACAAAGATTTTAACACTGGACTCTGTGTCATCAAACGGGTTATTCACTAAACTCTCGGTCATGTGCTCATTCAGTTTGCACTACTTCTCATATTTGCACTAATGTTTGTATTACATCACTGCCTATAGTCATACTACTGTTTACATTCACTGTTTACATTTATTAATACTGTTTACATTTATTACTACTGTTTACATTTACACTACTTTTATATCTACACTACTGCTGATACATATACAGTATTCTCTGACCAGCCTTATTTAAGGATGCCCAATGTGCCTTACTGCATATGCCACTTTTGCCTCTATACCAACATCAACTACTACCTCATACATATACTGTGTACATTAACTCATATGCTGCTTTGCCACTCTTTGCAAATGTCAATGCTAGAACCTTCAGTTTATTTTATAGATATACTTTTTATACTTTTTTTATACTACTATGCAAAAACTCAGGACAGTATTACACTTTTATTATTTCATTTTATGCTTATGTTCATTAAATGTTTAGTGTTTTAGTGTTGGTGTAAATTTTCATACTTTTATACTACTATGCAAAAACTCAGGACAGTGTTACACTTTTACTATTTTATGCTTATGTTTATTAAATGTTTCAGTGTTTTAGTGTTTAAATGGTTACTGTTGCACCGAGGGACTGAGAGAAACGCAATTTCAATCCTGTGTATGTCCTGTACATATTGCAGTTCTGACAATAAAGTTGACTTTTGACTTTTCTACCAACTGTGCCACCGTGCTTCCCTTTTTCTAATTATTATTAATATTATTTTCCTTTCTTTTAATCTTTATAAAATGTAACAGCTGTTCTTGTTCTAAATTTTTTTGTAAAAAAAAAAAGATTATTATCTTACACTGTTTTGTTTTCATCATATCTATATTTTTTTATTTATTCATAATAAATTAAACTATTAAAAAATTATAACATATCACACAATATTGTGAAAAAACATTTCACAATGTTAGCCCAACTGTTGAAAAATGGATCTAATTGTTATCCACACCTTTGAGGTGCAGTTCAACAGGTTACAAATGGCTTCCTTGTAGTCGTCACATTTGAGCAAAAACCATGTACTGTATCTTTATTTTCACATTTTTGTTTCTAACAAAAATAAACTCCATTTGTCATCCTATATAGATGAATATCCATTAAAAGTATTGAAAAATGTGTGATTTAATCAAATCATTTAGTATCCAGCATGATGCTATGAACAAATTCTGTTCCTTATTCGATCTGCATAGGTACAGCATTTTCTTTAAACGAGAATCAAACCATAAAAAAACGTCATTTATCTGTTTAATTACGTGACCATATACACAGACAAAATAGATTTGAAAAGATTTATATCTGACAACCATGTGAAGCTGAGGAAAAATTGGACTAAAATTAGCTTTAAATATTTACACATTTGTGATAATATATATGACAGGTGTCTTAAGATCAGTGAAGCCCATTCTCCAGTCTAAGGGATATATTTTTTATTTCATTATTGTTTCTACCTCTGGTTTTTCCCTGAGGGCGATGTCACCGCTAGGCCCTGTTTATTTGCACTTTCTTTCTCTCAGACATTCCTCCTCCGTGTATGAGTCCTTGAGCTGCCACTGGATGATGTGAAGTGAAGCCATAGAGCCAAGGCCACTTCTCACAAGTTGGATTGACCCATTAAACTCTACTGGGAACTGGGATCAGATACTTACTGGTGATGAGAACCAGTCAGAGAGACCTTTTTGAGACTGAGAGAATAATAAATTAAAAACTGTTTAGGTCTTCAGATGTTTTATGTCTGTTTATCTAGTTATGATATTCACAACTTTGTCAATTTGCAATAATTTCATAATCAGGCTTTGTGCCCATTTGGGTTTATTTAGTGCACATATTGGCAGATTATCACTGATATATTCCTTAGATAGAGAACTTTACTAATTGGCTTTTCAGTAACACTTTATAATAAGGTGCACAACATTTGATTTACTATTAGGGAATTCCACATGAATGAATCAGGAACAAATCAGGAGCTAATAGGTAGTTAACCAGTACTTACTGGGGAACACACAGCCAAGCCATATTAGGGGACTACTGGTTATTTACCTGGGAAATGAAGAGGAACTGATCAGGAACTAATGGGTAAGTTACCATAGAAACAAAGAGAAAAGCGTCAAGAACTATGTACCGTATTTTTCGGAGTATAGGTCACACCTTTTTATCATTTTTTCATGGCCTGCGACCTATACTCAGGTGCGACCTATACAGGTGACCCCCTACCTACAACTCCATCGACCTACGGCCGCCCGGACCTACGAACGTATCATATTTTAATAATTTCATATAAAATAAAAAAAATAAAAAAAATTATTATTATTATTTTTTTTGTGTGTTTAAATGTTATTAATTTCATGTGTACAGCACTTTGTTGCAGCTGTGGTTGTTTTAAAGGCTTTATAAATAATGTTTTTTAATAAAAATTAAAGAAATTATCTTTTTTTTATGATTGTGCAACTTCCGGTCCGACAGGAAATGCCTGGCAGCCATTTTAGGACTCCCGCGGTCCTCCCGGCAGCCCCATGTGAGGACTGTGTGTGTTCCAGGATTGCCTCATATGGATAAATTACTACAGTACCTGTATCTGGAATCGCTCTGTGAGCTCTGTGGACGTCTCAGGCTGGAGCAGCAGCTGCAGATTGATCACCGATCGCGCCGCACCGCCGCTCCAACACCAGCTCATGGCCTGGCTAGCAGAAGCTAACACAGGCCTCGAGCAGCTGCCGTGGTTCGCTCGCCGGCCGCCGCGCTGCTCGGCCCGACAACAACAACGCATGGCAACCTAAGATGTCGGCTTTGACCATCTCAAAGTAAGAAATTATATTTTTATTTATTCTGTAAATGTGAATAGCAATGTTTAACATTACAGTACACTACTGTACATGCTTAAATGTGTGCGCGGCGCTCCGTTAGCGGTATTTCCGCGAGCTACGAACGGAATAAGGACCTACGAACGGGACGCTATTTTCACCCCCTAGCTACGGCAGAATCGAGCTGCGAACAGTTCTTATGTCCCAAACTCGTACGTAAGTAGGGGGTTTGCTGTATATGGCTTTTTATAAAATAAGCTGATTTGTAATCATTTATTAACAAAAATTAAACTGAGACACACTCTTACAATAATGTCAGCTAACAAATATATATATTTTAGGTGTTTATCCTGCTAAAATTATTAATTTATTAAAGAAAAGTTCAGCTCAGACACATATTTGCTATAATTTTTTATCAAACAATTAATTGTTTTTAAGTGTTAATCTTCTTAAAAGCCTTGCTGTGTGCTCCTGTGGAAGAGACATTTGCAGCAGAGCTAAACATGGCCCACATTTTGACGTAGGTGCGACCTATACTCCGGTGTGACCTATATATGGATTTTTCCAATTGTTTGGCAATAATTGGACAATGCGACCTATACTCGGGTGCGACCTATACTCCGAAAAATACGGTACTGGGGAACACATAGCCAAGCTTTAGGGGACTACTGGTTTGTTACCACAGAAACAGAGGATAAATTCTCCATTTGGGTTCTGAACAAACCCTGCACCAGTGAGGTCATAGCTCGTAATTGTCAAAAACCTGTTTCCTAGTCTTTACTGATTTTCTTGGTTACCACTGATGATCAATTTCATAATCTTGTACTGCTGTCATCTTAACTATGTCTGACTATCACTTACTAAATCATTGCCTGGCTATTACTTTGTTGGTAAAACTTTACAATAAGGCACACAAAATTTCCCAGTTCCCACTGGTTAACTACCCATTAGCTCCTGATTCGTTCTTTTTTGGTTTCCTTGGTAACTACCCATTAGTTCTTCATTAGTTCCTCTTCATTTACAAGGTAATTAACCAGTAGTCCCCTAATAAGGCTTGGCTGTGTGTTCCCCAGTAAGTACTGGTTAACTAACCATTAGTTCCTGATTTTTTTTCCTGATTAGTGTACCTTATTGTACCTTATTGTAAAGTGTTACTGTTGTAAAGTGTTACTGGCTTTTCTATGTATGTGAATGCTCCTGTAAAGTGCCCTGAGACAATGTTTTTGTCATATGGTGATATGGATATAAGTAAATAAACTGAACTGATTTGAATTGAATCTAGGCTTGATTACTGCAATTCACTCCTGTTTGGAATCAGTCAGACCACCATGGCACGATTACAACTGGTCCAGAACGCAGCAGCCTGATTTTTATCCAGTACATGCAAAAGAGAACTGAAAGTTATGCACCATAACTCATGTTCCCTGAAGGAAGGGAACGAGGTGCAACATACTTGCTATGGGAATTGCGCCCCCGCACGATTACCTGAAGGAATACACTCACGCCTTTACGGCAGGGGCGTCACCACCGCACCAGAGGCCCGCCCTCTGGGTATTTAGGCGGTGAGCGCCCCTCCATCTTCCTCAACAATTGCACTTCACCGAGCTTTCAGCATTGAAAAGGGCTAGATATGTTGCACCTAGTTCCCTTCCTTCAGGGAACATGAGTTATGGTGCATAACTTTCAGTTCCCTTTCAGTCATGTTCTCTCGGTGCAACATACTTGCTATGGGAACGTAATCCATTCTCGCCCTTGAAATGCTCAGCAAAGTGTATGTGAGAGCATCCGTTTTAAAGACAGGCATCTCCCAGCTGCTTTCTGTAGAAAGCATATGCTAAGAGGAGAAAAAATGCCACATGTAAACAACAACATGATATCTCCACTGGGCATAAATATGGCAAATGTGGAGGTAGAAAACCCAGGCCAAGCACAGGGTAACATCACAGGCCCCTGTAAACTTTTTTGAGTTTTTTTTTTGTTTGTTTGTTTGTTTTGGGACAAAGCAACCGAAGCCCTAGGCTCTCAGCCAGACCCCTTCAAAGGCCAGGCTGAAAGTTGCCACAACTCTGGACGTGGGTGAAATAGTTGACCCTACGCCTGAGTCAGGAGGTCCCTATGAGAAGGCAAATGCCATGGTATTCCAGATAGCATTGAAATCAGCTCTGGAAACCACGTTTTCTGTGGCCATCTGGGGGCTATGAGAATCAGGGAGAGGGCTCCCTGGCGTACCCGTTACAATGTCGCCCCGATCAGAGGGACAGGTGGAAAGGCATAGTAGAGCACCCCTGCTGGCCAATCATGTGCCAGAGCATCCATACCCAATGGTGCGTCTGCTTCCCTCAAGGAGAGGTAGAGGTCACATTGTGAACTAGCCCTGCAGGCAAACAGGTCCACAGAGGCCTTCCCGAATCGTGACCATACCTATCCCACAATCCGTGGGTTCAAGCTCCATTCTGACGCTAGCAGAGGGCCTCTAGAGAGGGCGTCTGCTCCGTAATTTAGTTCACCAGGGACATGAGTCGCCCTGAGCGACAGGATCCTTGAAGCACACCATGTGAGCATTCTCTGTGTCAGATGGAAGAGGACCTGGGACCTTGTCCCTCCTTCTCTGTTGATAAAGGACACTGCGGTCCTATTATCTGATTTTACCAGAACATGCTGTCCAGCAATCAGACCTTTGTGGGAGAAGAATTTTAATGACAGGAATACGACTAACAATTCCAGGAAGTTGATGTGTAATCTTGCTTCCTGTTTGTTCCAAAGGCCGCGGACATTCTGATTCCTACAGGTTGCCCCCCATCCTGTTTTTGAGGCATCCGTCATGATTACCACACGAGATGATACCCTTCCTAGTGAGACCTCATCCGTGAAAACGGACACGTTTCTCCAAGGTTCCAGAGCCTCCAGGCACTCTGAATTTATCCTAACCATCCCCCTTTGTTTAGGTAGGTTAGGCTGTATCCGTTGGTTCAGCCATAGCTGCATGGGCCGCATTTTCAGTAATGCGTGTGGCACACATGGAATGGCTGCTGCTAAGAGGCCTAGAAGGCGTTGGCAGGTTTTTGCAGGGACCCGATGGTCTAATATAAATTTGCTCAGGCAAGAGCAAATGGAAGAAACTCGTTCCTTTGAGAGCCATGCTCTGTACTAGATGGAGTTTATCTGTACTCCCAGAAATACTTTAACCCGTGATGGAGTTCAATTGCTCTTTTGCAGGTTTATAACAAACCCAATAATAATAATAATAATAATAATTAATTCAATTTATAACGCACTTTTCATTACTGAAAATCTCAAGAGACTCTAGGTGAGAAATCACCTTATAAGAGTGTAACTGGGCCTGCTTTCTGCTTTCAGCCAGAATCAGCAGGTCATCGAGGTAGTTCATGACCCTGAGTCCTTGATTCCTGAGAGAGGTCAGAGCTACGTCCAGACACTTTGTAAATGTGCGTGGAGCAGTCTTTAAACCAAAGGGTAAAGCTTTGAATTCATAAGCGATTCCCTCAAAAGCAAAACGGAGGAATTTTCTGTGTTTCCTCCAAACGCCTATATGGAAATAGGCATCTTTTAAATCAATTGTGCATGCGGCCTCCAGGTCTCATAGCCTGGAGAACTTGTCGCAGTGTAAGCATCTTGAACATAAATATTTTAATCCTTTTGTTGAGAGTCCTGAGATCCAGAATTGGTCTCAGAGAACGATCCTTTTTGGGCACCAGGAATTACTTTCTGTAGTGGCCGAAGAAAAGCTTGTGTCCAGAGACCAAACTAATCACTCCTTTTTGTAGCATGGCCGAAATTTCCTCCCTTAGCACGTGTGCGTGTGCAAGGTTGATCTCAGATTGCAGCACCCCTGTGAAGCGGGGCGGTCTCTTAGAGAATTGTAATTTGAGTCCATGACGAATTGTTGTCATGATCCCAATCATTTGGTAGGCACGCCTTCCAGGCCTGCGCATGCGTACTGAGTCTGGATGGCATGTTGTGTTGCAGCCCATCAAGTTTGAGAGCCAGAGGGGTGACCTTTGACCCCTCTTGCCCTCCCCTGGACAGGTTGGTCGGCCCAACAAGAGATACCGCGAGATCTAGCTCACGTGTCTCGCTACGGTTCATAGTTAGACCACATGGTTGGTTTATAAAAATGGGACTCGAGTCAAGAATCAGGGCAGTCTGTGCTTTGGTACTTTTATTTTTATACATGTTTGAAACAGTGTTTATTTTGTTTACACATGCAATGGTCGAGTCGCGTTTGGTGCGCACACATATGCGCTCGCTCCTCGTAGTCTTTTACGAGGGGAGACTGAGCCCAATGGAAAACCTAGTGAAGAAACTGAAAGTTAAACTGGGTTTCTTTTTCAGAAATAAATCATGTCTAACACTGAATGCTAGGAAACGCCTTCTATCTGTGACTTTCCTTCCCTCCATTGATTACGGTGACATTCTCTACATGAATGCTCCTACAAGCACCCTGCGGATGTTGGATGTTGTCTATCATGGTGCACTAAGATTCGTAACTGGCTGTGATTATCGTACCCACCATTGCACCCTGTATTCACTGGTTAATTGGACATCATTAACCTCATGCAGACTCTTCCACTGGTACATTTTCCTCTTCAAATCACTTCTTGGTGTGCTACCCTAATACATCTCCTCCAACATGTCTCTTTGCATGAGTGCAGCTACAGCGTGCGCTCTTAGGACATGATCACCTGCAATGTTCCGTCAGTGAGGACTGAACTTGGAAAAAGGGCCTTCTCCTACTCTGCTCCTGCTTCCTGGAATATCTTACAAAAAGATCTGAAGCTCTTGGCCCTGACCTCTCTGGATGGTTTTCAGAATCAGTTGGAATCCTGGCAAAAACCAATGCAGATATGTTCCTGTCTTTGATTTTTAGTACATCTACCTTATAATGTTTTTGTTACTTTTTGCTACTTTTTCTTTTCTTTTGTTTATTGTTTAATGTAGTTTTATCATTGATGTTCATCATTCTTTAGTTTGTAGCAGGTCGCTCTCGTAAATGAGCCTTCGAGGCTCAATAAGATTTACCTGACTAAATAAAGGTTGAATGAATGAATGAAAAATGGATCAGGTACCCGTACCACGTGGGCGGATAAACCTGTAAGATTGTCGGTTCGTCCTGTTTCATCAGGTCCGAGCCTGCTTTCCACCTGGGGGGACTGGCAAGATCCTCGGCTGTCCCTGGAAAGTTCCACCGCCACCTGCGGGTCTCTTCCATGGGGGGCCATTTGTGTTCTCCTTACGGGGGGCAAAGTTCTTTCTTGGCAACCCCTCGCGGAGGGCTTCCGCCTGTTTACGTCTCTGTTCCAGTTTGGTCTGGACACGTTCCAGAGCTCCCCCGAAAAGCCCTGTCGAGTCAATCGGGTGCTGGAGGAAAGTTGACCTCTGGTTTTCCGGGAGGTCCGATAAGGTCAGCCAAATATGGCGTTGGGCGACAACCATTTCCGCCATCGCCTTGCCTTGGGAGATGGCTATTGTCCCCATTAAGCGGAGCACAAGGTCCGAGGCACGGCGGGCCTCCTCCACGGCTTCCGTTACGGCCTGTTCGTCTTTTGCTACCTGGACATGCTGCAGCTTTTCCGCCAGGTATGCCTGCACCAAGGTTGATGCGTTCATTGCGCGAGCTGCAAGGCCCTGAGCCTTGTAGCACTTTCCGAGTTGTTTCTCCGAAGCGCGGCAGGCCCTGCTGGGTAGCGTAGGTTTCATCCACGAGGCGGCGGGGGCTAGGTGAGCCGCCAGAGTCTCCTCAATGGGGGGTGTGCTGTCGAGGCCTACTGCTTCCATTCCCACCACATCGAGGAGCCGGGACAATTGGAGCATGATAGAAGCTCCGGGATCCACCCAGGAGTGTTTCAGCTCCGTTAGGAAGTCCGGAAAGATGGGCATCTTTTGCGACGTTGTTGGTTGTTTCGCGTGGAAGTAGCTTCCCGCTAGCCACGTAGCCTGCTGGCGAGGCGTCGGGTCTGGCCACGTGATCTGCAGAGCATCTGCTACCCTACGACACAAGTTGAACAGGGTCGGTACCGACAGGTCCGGTTCCGGGAGAATGTGCGCCAGGTTCTGGAAGGAACACACGATTTCTCCCTTGTCACCAAATTCGGCGTTTAGGTCGGACACTTCAGGCGTCGAGTCCTCGGCGGACCCGAGGAGTCCGACATTTCGTCCTCTCCGACTCGTCTGCTGCATTCCATTTCCACGTTATCGGGTTCCGGAGCAGGGGGAAGCTGACGTGCGACCTTGAGCGCCGCGCTTCTAGCCATGGATTTGGCCAACGCAACAGCCCGTTGTCTCTTCGTTGCAGCCGACATTCGACGGCAGTGAGGGCAAGAGTCGGGGAATTCCAGCGCCTTCCTTGCATGCAGAATCCCCAGGCAGACAGGACAGGCCTCGTGGGTGTCCGTCGCCGAAAGGGAGCGGCCACAGCCACTGGGGAAAGGGCGCGAGCGAGAACTCGTCGTCCTGGTCATTCTCCTCCTTGACTTACGTCTTCCCTTCTCGGGAGCCATGTCCTAAGAAGCGTCGAGTTGGTTTGAAGATTCTTTTCTTCGAAGTTGTCTTCTCCGTCGTCTTTTCTTTCGCTCAAAAACCTGCTGAGGTTAGCAGGCGGTTGTGACACAGTTAGCGCCTTCGAGCGAAAACCTGCAGAAAAGAAGAAAACTTCGAGGGAGAGTAGAAAAATGTCGAACTAGCTTTCACCAGCCCAGCAGTGCGCAGGAAAATTTCTCTGTACGCTCAGTGTAGGGAGCGAGTTCACCTCAGTCGAGCGATGCGACAACAGAGAAGTCCCAAGAAGTTCAGGTGTTTAAGCGAGGTGAAAGGCAAAAAAGAGGAAGATGGAGGGGCGCTTACCGCCTAAATACCCAGAGGGCGGGGCCTCTGGTACGGCGGTGACGCCCCTGCCGTAAAGGTGTGAGTGTATTCCTTCAGGTAATCGCGCGGGGGCGCAATTCCCATAGCAAGTATGTTGCACCGAGCGAACATGACTGAAAGGGAACACATTACACCAGTCTTGGCCTCCCTGCACTGGCTACTGGTTCATCTTCGAATCCAGTTCAAAATTCTCCTGTATGTCTACAAATCGCTGAACAGTCTTCCCCGCCCCCCATCTCTCTGATTTGATACACCCGTATGTCCCAACACATGCTCTGAGGTCAGCAGACCAGTTACTTCTCACAGTTCCAGGAACTCATCTTAAGCGCAGAGGTGACAGGGCCTTCTCTGTAGCAGGCCCAAGATTCTGGAACGAGTTACCTCTGCTCGTCAGACAGGCCCCCTCCCTGTCGGCTTTCAAATCCCGTTTAAAGACCCACTACTATTCCTTTGCTTTCAACACCAGATGATCTGTGTTTGGTTGTTATATTTATTATCTGTGATGATTTTATGTCTATATTCTGTTTTTACTTCATTGTGTATGTTGCCTGTGTGTTACCTGTTGTTTGTTTGTTTGTACATCACTTTGGTTGGCCTTGTCGCTGATTTAGGGGCTCTATAAATAAAATGGTATGGTATGGTATGGTTTGAATTGATTATACTGGTGATGAGTCTGTTTTTTTTTTTATTTCTCACACGTAGCATTAATATTAATGATTTACTGTTCCCTATTATGGTTCAAATTTTTTTAAAGCTACCTTTGATGTGATTTTAGGAGAAGTTGAATCATCTAACTGTAAGGGGTTATGAGGAGGTCAATATTAATACTGACCTCTTTACCTTAATTAATTTACTTATTCAGATTGAATAGTAAATTCACGGATTCTGTTCTTTTTCAGTTTACCCAATATTTCTGTGATCTTTATGATGGATAAATAAACAGAGCCATTAAGTGACAATGGACATTGACTTAGTTTGATATGTCAAAGAGACACTATCATTTATTTAAAATAAATCAACTAAATTAACACCATTACACTTGATTGACATGATTTCACTTTCTTTCAATTCAGATACGTCAGCACACTTAAATTTAACACAACAGACATCAATATTGGATGTAAACATATTTAGTCTGTGGGCTCTTTAACTTAAAATAGTTTCCAGCTTAAGATTGAGAGGGAAAGGGAAAAGGAGGAATAAGAGGTTGGAGAGATTAAGTTATTTATCTCGAGTGTAACCAGAGATGACACTTTCCATCCGACTTCGGCTAAATCCCAGGTACGTTTGTAAACAGCTCTTTACCTTTTGACGATGCGTCTGATAAAGATATCACCAGCCTCCCAGGTGCACAGAGTCCTTCCGGCCCTCGTACGTCTGAACTGGTCGTTTACTTCCAACGTCTCCTCGGATCCGCGTCAGCCGTCAGAAACATGTGGCAGCTTCTGGCCGACTTCAAGACGAGATGTTTCTCAAAGAAAGTTCATTAGGAACTTTGGAGCTTTTGCTCGGGGAACTGGATGGAGGCGTCCATCAGTTCTAGCTGACAAGTTAGTCTTTGGCTCTTGACCAAGCTTGACCAGCTGCAAGGCAGAGAGCTTTCAGGTCTCTGTCCATTCGAACTCTCTGTCCATTCAAAGACTGAAGCGTTTCCGCACAGTTAGAACTTAAAAGACAGGAACACAGAGAGGAGTTCACTTGCCTTATCAAACCCAAGGTTACAAACAGCAGCAGAGAGAAATGTTTAGGAAAAAGATAGATAAAGCTGGAGCCCAGCTCATGAGACTGTCTCTGAGTTTCTAAACAAAACCGTCCGGTCTCTGTGACCCGAAGGCTTCACCTTTAAACACAGCAGTGAACACAGTTTAACTCTTACAGAATGACACAGCTTAAAAGCACACATCATGAAAATGACAAAAGTTATTCTTTTGATCACATTAGAATAAAATCAAAGATAGAAATAGTCTCTTTTGGTGACTATATTTATCAGATTATAGCTAAATGAATGATTTTGTAGTAAATGTCTTGCTTTACTGAGTGGTCAGTAAAGGTCATCACTGGACAGTTCGAAAACCCTAGTTTGACCCTGGGTAGGTCCATTACATCTCCCCCCTTTTGGAAGCCATCGCCAGTCCTTGGGGATGGGGTCCAACACGAAAGGAAACCTTGAACTGTCTTTGATCTTGAAGTAATCCAGCAAGTGGAAGAGAAAAATCAAAAATTATAATCCCATAAAGTTTTTGGAAATTTCATACTGTTCAGAGGTAATCCCATTGCGAAAAGCTTTTACTCCTTTGGAAAACAAAGTCTGTTAACTCCTGGAAAACAAAGCCTGTGATCCCTTGGAAAGCAAAGTCTTATAATCCACAGCGGTAATTCCACAGCAGTAATTCCACCACGATTAGAGTTGGTGATATCATCAGCAACAATTGTTTTCATAATCAGCATGTAGAGGGGATCCCTCGATTGACGCAGAGGAGGCGACCCTTGGATGAAGGTTGAAGACCAAGCGTTGGAGCTGCAGGTCCCCACATCGAAGGTTGTTGGCTGGTTGGTTTCCAGTCAGTGCCACTCTGGTTCTATGTGTCATGCAATTATGTGGTTTTTTAAGGTGGGCTTATGATTGGGATTTTACATTAAGCCTTACCTATATGCACCTGGTATGTAAGCTATCATGGTTTAGAACAGCTACACTTACTAATTAAGGGGTGGAACAATTCTGTAAATTAGATATAGGGATCTATACCTATAGAATTTTGGAGGGCTTCTGTAACGAAGGCCTCTAATTCCAAACTATTCCTCCATTCACTAATTAGTTTAGGTTAAACTAAAGTAGAAAAATGAAATATAGTTTGATCTAAATGTCTGTTGTCTTTTAGACGAACGACGTAGGATTTGGTATTCCTAATAAATTTTGAAGTCTATGGCGAGACTCATCAAAATGAATAGATAATCTAGAATAGAAACGATCGAATCGGTTCAATTTAGAAATTGTGAGACCAGTGTAGTTTATGGTACCTTGGGTAGCTTTAAACTACATTGACTCTTCAACGATTGCGATTTAACAAAATGAACTGCATGTTGGCATAGTTAAATCCATATCATTCATTAACCAATGTTAATATAAAACCTTTTTGGCTGGGAGTGTTCAGAACCAAACAGTATCTCAACTAATGACAACAGTAATGACTAAACAACAAGGAAACAACGTTTCACTGCTTCGACACACTCTTGTCGTCAGATTCCAAAGTGCAACACACAAGCAAAACAGGTCTCAACTTTATGACCGAGGTCAAATTAAATCTCGTGGATTTAAACGGTTGTTAAGGTTAGTTTTTTGTTGTGGGTTTTAGACTTAGCGTTTCTAAGTTCAAGTTAGACAATGCGACTTATAGGGTGGGAAATATGGTAGTTTAAACCTGATTAGTTTATTTACTAACTTGTGTTTGTACGACCTTATTATCCCATGAAGTCGGTGAGTTTGTGAGATCTTTGTCTTTAGTGGAGTCATTGAACGCCTTGTAAGGTTTGATCTGATTTCGATGTACCCATTTAGCAATTGGCTCTTTGCGGCCTTTGCTGATTTTGATTTCGTAGACGACTGAGGACACTTTGTCTGTTATCAGATGAGGTCCAGTCCACCTGGGCATTAGTTTGCGGGCGAGAGTTCCGGTCCCGGACTCTCCTTTCCCGGTTGCTGGGGCGAACGTATAGTACCAGACTCTGTCTCCCACTTGGAGTTCATTGTGAGAGGCCTTCTGGTCATAGTACGCCTTACGTCCTTCAGCAGATCTTTCCAGGTTTTTCTGGGCGAAAGCAAAAGTGTTTCTGAGGTGTACATTCAAATCTTTGTCTTTGGCATGGCCTAACATCACCCCCCTTTGGTCATGGGGGACCACGAGCACAGGTGAGGACGTCCGTCCATGGGCACAAGTTAGGATGCCACCGTTTAGTTTAAGCTGTTCGCGCAGCTGAGAGAAGACGGTACACAGGAATCGTTTAGGTTTTGGCCAACGTATCTTCTTACGTTTACCTCTTTCCGTGTAATTCAGGTGTGTCACAACCGTCGGCGCAGTCGCAGGTGTGTCTGATTGTACAGACTGCGACGGGTCACTGTCGTTGTGTGTGTCTTCCCACTTCTTGACTGAAGAGGGGCTCTTTGAGTCTGTAAAAACTATTTCATTTCTGAGTAGTTCCAGATTCAAACGCTCTTGAACCAAGGTTTCATTGAAAGCTTGGCTGATAGCCGATTTACCTGTCCCAGGGGACAGTACAGCAACCTCGGTGTGGGGTCCTTGGATCTCCACACCTTTCTCTACCTGTGGTAGGTAATGTGAGTTTGCCCCCTTCATGTCTGATGAGGGGTCCTCGTAATCTGCAACAATGATGTCCAAGTGACTGTCAGCGTTTGGTTGACTGTCATTTTCTGGACTCAGATGCCCTTGAACCAAGGTTTCATTGAAAGCTTGGTTGATTGCCGAATTACCTGTCTCAGAGGACAGTACAGCGTCTTCGGTGTGGGATCCTTGGATCTCAACACCTTTCACTACCTGTGGTAGGCAGTGGTCAGGGAGTGCTGAATGTGTCAGCTCACAGAGGAGGTTCTCTTGTTGGGCCAGAGTTTGGTCCAACTTTTGGGTCTCTTCTGTCTCACCTGTAGTTGAAGGTTCACTTACCGGGCTCTCGTCCTCGGATGAGCAGTCCCTTGTGTCCTCTGCGGTACCTGCGGTTAGGCAGTCTGTATCGCAACTAGGAAGCACTTTTATTGGCAGGGGTTTTCTCACTGTGCTCCACATTTTCCGTCGACCATAATCTATAATCGCGTTGAAGCGGTTTATAAAATCTTGGCCAACCAAAAATGGGAATGAGTCAAGTTTAGACACGTACACCGGGTGGTGTATTGTCATTTCGCCAATCTGCATGTGAACCATAGCCATAGCTGTTAGGGTTGTTCTCGTCTCTGCGAGACCCTGTAGCTCAATAGCACATTTCTCAAAGGGTATTTGCCTGTCAACACCGTTAGCGGCGGTCCTCAGCTCCTCGAACAGCTTGGCCGACATAATGGTTATATCAGAACTGCCATCCAGGAGGGCTTCACGCTCAAGGACACCTTCCAGTGTGATAGGCAGGTAAGCTTTCTTAGCCACCCCCCTTTGTATAAAGTTACACAGAAACCTCACAGGTCTTGGCCCACGTTTCTGTTCACGTGTGACTCTGTCTGTGTAATCTTGTTTACTGTCAGCATCATGACCTTCAGGATGTTGTTGTGTGTCAGCAATTGGTTTGCTGTCAACATCCATGGCAATGTTGGTAGTAGTGTGCGCTGAGTTATTTGTGTGCTCTGAGTCTTTGTGAAAGACAGTGCTACACATCGCTCCAGGTTGGTCAATGTTGATAGTGTCATTATCAATGATAACGCCACTCATTGTATCAGGTTGGTCAAGCACAGTAACATTCAAATCTACTGACAAACTACTTACTTCCTCTGTCTCTTCCGAGCATAGAGGTGTTGGGCCATTATTCCGGGACATTCGTGACTCTTTGCCTGTCTTGAACTGTTCTGTTCGAGGCGCGGGAGGTGCAGTTCCAAGGCTCGGGGGTGACTGTTGGGACCACGCATAGTTACATGAGTATAGGTCCTCATCCTTCAATTTCTTTTGAAGTCCACCCACCGATGGACCTTGGTTTTCACCCATCTGGTTCGATCTGAACCGTTGTGGGTCTCTTAGAGAGTGAACACCTACCTTTTGTGGTTCGTTGCTTGTCTCAGATTTTTCAATCTGAGGTGCTTCAGGGGCGGGGCTCCCTTTAAACCATTTTGAGTCACTGTTCCAACTGGTACCAACATTTCGGTGTATGTCAGTTTGAAAATCTTGTTCATTCTTGCTAGTATTATCCAACTCTTTTAACAACCGACGCGTGTTCTCCACCACTTCTGAGGTCAGAAGGCCTTTGAGACGATAGTGTTCATTCTCGCTAGTATCATCCCACTCTTTTATCAACCGACGCATGTTCTCTGCCTCTTCTGGGGTCAGAGGACCTCTGAGACGACGGTGTTTATTCTCGCTTTTTATAGGAGAGAGAACCTCGCCTATTTTTTGCGACTGGGATACGACCTTTTGACCTGGGCACACCTCAGAGGGTGTTTTGTTTTGCATGTGAGCCTCAACAGCAGTTACAGCGCACTGTTTCATCACTGATTGTTTAAACTGATGTTGTAGCTCAAGGCCTTTTTTGAGACGTTTTTCTTTTTGTCGTTTGCTATTGTTGTCACTAACTGTGTGCTCTGAGTTATCCATGTGCTCTGAGTTATCAAAGACAAGGTCACTCAATGTACCAGTTCGGTCATCCTCTGTATCATTCAAGTTTTCAAACAACCAACTTATGTCCACTATCTCCTCAGAGCTTAGAGGTATGTTGCCTCTTTCCTGGAACTTTTGTGACCTTTTGCTACTCCCGGACTGTCCAGTCCGCAGTGCAGGGGCAGGGCCTTTGCTCGGTGTAGACCGCGGAGGGTCACTTAAAGAGCGGACATCCACCGTTTGTGGTTTTTTGCTTATCTCGGGCAGCTTTGTCCGAGGTGCAGGGACAGGGCGTGTGCTCGTCCTTCTCAACCATATTGGGTCTCTTAACCACTTCGGGTCATTGTTCCAGCGGACACCTTCATGTCGTGGTTTTTTAGTTCGAAAAACATGTTTCTTCTCGCCTTTTTTAGGAGAGGGAGTTGATGAACTTGTCCCTTCCAGCTCCAGCGAGTGGGATTTGACCTTGTCTTGGTAATGTAGTTCACGCTCTGGTTTTGTTTTTAACCAGATCGGGTCAGGGAGTTGACGAACATCAAAACCATTTATAGCACGCCGTTTTATTTTTAATTGCTCAATCTCACTTTTTAACTCAAGTTGTTCTTGTTGAAAATTTTCTCTTCTGCGAATGTTATCTTGCCTTAACAATTCAAGTATTTCAGTGAGCAGCTGTAAAGCTTCATCACAATCGTTATCTCCCATCTTTTTGTTTTGAATTCGTTTGATCTCACGTTTTAACTTAAGTTTTTCTTGTTGAAAAGTTTCTCTTCTGCGAATGTTACTAAGCCTTAACGATTCAAGCTTTGCTGTGAGCAGCTGTAAAGCTTGATCATAATTGTTATCTCCCATCTTTTAGTTTTGATTTTGTGTGAAAAAAATCAAAAGATTGTTCTCATGTTAGTGTTTGCAAATAAATATTCACTTTTAATGTAGCACTGAGTCAAATAAACTAATCAGCTGAGGTTTACGTGTTTCACTGTGTAATAAGTATTCATAGGTACCTTATATCAGGTTTTTACCCTCAATGAACTTTGTAAAAGTTAAATGCACTCTTGCAGTGTTAACTTTAAAATAGAACTTACGTTCAAACAACAGTTACTAACTAACCCAAGCAGCCTGATTTCCGTTTTTTCTTACTCAAACGCTTATAAAAGAGGGCTGACTTAAATGCAATGACTTCACTAAAATGTGACAGGATGCTGCTTGAGCATGCCTTTAAAAAGATGTCTTGCAGTCTCAGTGAAACTGATTTCGTACTGCATTTGACAGTTATCAGGAGTGAAAAAGGACGTTCTGTTCGTTATTTTAAACTTTTCATTTAAAATAAACTGGAGTCATTAATTTTACACAGAAAAACGTTAAAAATGCGATTTTTAACTAAGAGTGTACAGATGTACAACAATTCTGTTTAAAATTCAGAGATGTGAAGAGCTTAATGTGGAAATTCTCTGTTCTCCATCATTTTTTTTTTTATTTAATTTGAAAATTAAATAAAAAAATGCTTTTTGAGTGTTATTTTAAATCTCTTCAGTATTTAAAATGAGCACAAATTGTGTGTCTGTACCTCTGTTATACTAAAATTTTTATTTAAAATAAACAGGAATTTTTGTTTGTGTACAGAACAATTTTTTAAAGCTGGTAATTCACCATAAAAATGCTGACTTTTTTATGATGTTTTTGAGAAAACTCATCCGTCAACGTCATTTAACCAACAGGGGGCAGCTTGGAGTCTTAATTTTATCACGTGGAGACTGAATTTGTTTATTCAGTATTTAAACTAAAAACAACCTTTTCAGAATTAGTTTCTAGTGTGTCCGTGATAAACGCTCGAACTGCGGTCTTGTCAGAGACAAATTTATGTTGTTAGACAGTTTAGATGGCTTAAATTGAGTTTTTTAAACTTTTAGTGAAACCACTTTTCACCGTGTGTGTGTGAACTGCGTCTGCTTGTCACTCAAAGTGCATCAGGAAATGACGACACAAATAGGCGGGTCGACGCAGCGCGTCACCAGCTCTGCTGTGCTGAGCGAGGCGGAGCTCGCTACAACACACGTGACGTCAACAAATCAATCACAGCATATGTAGTTCATTCTCCAAGCATTAATGGCGAATGTAGTTTCTTACCTTCGACCAATGTAGCGCCGGAAATGACGACAAAGTGGGCTGGTCGCAACGGCGTGCGACGTGATTGACAGCTCACAACAGCGAATCAGCGTTCGCCACAAGAGTGATTGACAGCACACAACAGCGAATCAGCGTTCGCTACATGAGTGATTGACAGCACACAGTACTCGTTTCATCCAATCACAGCTCATAAACAGACATGCCGGACACGTCTTCCTAACGTTAGCTGCACAGCAGACCACAACTTTATGGACTCTTAAAACAACTCAAACGCTACAAATTAACTTTCCAAAATTCTGAAACATGCGGCGAACACACCTAGACAGGCCAACTTAGTTACGCTCAGTAACACAGCACTGCAGCTGTTGAACAAACACGGACTCTCTCGGAGCGCGTCAAGGTCGGTTCCGGTCCACTTTGTCGTGGATCAGAAACTCGGGTCTGAACAGAACCACTATCCGACTACGTTCTACAGTAATATGCTTCTATGACCTGCTCTAACATGTAAAATACCACAACAGCAATCTTGTAGATGTTAAAATTATAGCTTTCAGGCTTCTGACTCGGCGGTCAAACAAAGCTTTGTACAGGAGTCCGCGTGAGCTGGACCGAACCAGGACCAGAACCACCACAGACCACGGCTGACAAAACTTCACCTGAATGCTTCCAACAGCGTCTAACAGAGTTGAAACGATAATAATCTCACAGCTTCAAATGATAAAAACATGCAGAATCTGCCTGCTTTGAACACTTCCAGCCAAAATTATTATCCTCAGAGTTTAAAACTTGGATCCACTTATGCAAACATGACGTTACAGTTCATGAGAAACCACAGATATCAATAAACTTTCAGAACCACGTACGAGGGCCACCAGATGTAAGGGTTATGAGGAGGTCAATATTAATACTGACCTCTTTACCTTAATTAATTTACTTATTCAGATTGAATAGTAAATTCACGGATTCTGTTCTTTTTCAGTTTACCCAATATTTCTGTGATCTTTATGATGGATAAATACACAAAGCCATTAAGTGACAAAGACGTTAACTTAGTTTGATATGTCAAAGAGACACTATCATTTATTTAAAATAAATCAACTAAATTAACACCATTACACTTGATTGACATGATTTCACTTTCTTTCAAATTAATACGTCAGCACACTTAAATTTAACACAACAGACTTCAATATTGGATGTTAACATATTTAGTCTGATGGGCTCTTTAACTTAAAAAATAGTTTCCAGCTTAGATTGAGAGGGAAAGAGTAGGAGGAAAGATTTAAGAAGAATTGGGAGGTTAAGAGAGGAAATTTATCTTGCATTTATGAAACCAGATGACACTCTTCCGTACGCGTCCAGCTAAGATATCATCACACCTCCAGCAAGCAAACAGCTGCTCCTTTACCTTAAGACGTCCGCCTTGGTTCTGGTAAAGAGCTGTGGTCAACTTTAGACTGACGAGTCGTCGGTCCCGCAAGTCCAAGCTGGACTCCACGCGTGTTTACCTTGTCGGTGTCGGTGATACTCGCTTTCATCGGCAAAAGTCGTGGCAGTCGTGGTTTCTTGGCTCAAGATAATTTATTCCAGGAAGGAATAACAAACGCTCGTTCGAGGTGGACTCATAACAGCCTGTTATCAGTCCTTAGCTGAAGACGCAGGTCGTTAGCTCTTGACCAAAACGTACCCAGCTCTTGGGAAAGGTTCACATCTCTTTGAAAATTCCCCGCAAACTCTGAAGCGTTCTCGCACAGTTAGAACTTAAAAAGCAGGAACCAAGAGAGGAGTTCACTTGCCTTATCAAACCCAAGGTTACAAACAGCAGCAGAGAGAAATGTTTAGGAAAAAGATAGATAAAGCTGGAGCCCAGCTCATGAGACTGTCTCTGAGTTTCTAAACAAAACCGTCCGGTCTCTGTGACCCGAAGGCTTCACCTTTAAACACAGCAGTGAACACAGTTTAACTCTTACAGAATGACACAGCTTAAAAGCACACATCATGAAAATGACAAAAGTTATTCTTTTGATCACATTAGAATAAAATCAAAGATAGAAATAGTCTCTTTTGGTGACTATATTTATCAGATTATAGCTAAATGAATGATTTTGTAGTAAATGTCTTGCTTTACTGAGTGGTCAGTAAAGATCATCTCTGGACAGTTCAAAAACCTTAATTTGACTCTGGGTAGGTCCACTACACAGTCTACACTCATCTCCAGGCCGGCGGTCACTCTTTCAGGGATGTAGATGTTCACATCCTTGATAGAGAGGAACGATGGTTTGAGAGAGTAGTAAAGGAGGCCATCTATGTGAAAAGAAACTGTCCATCATTAAACAGGGGTGGAGGCCTCCGGGTTCAACTGTCCCCCTCTTACAATGCTGTTATTGCTAGTATCACTCAGCCCTCTGTGAATAGCAAACAACCATCAGGGTGCTAACTATCCATTGTTAGGCTGATGGTCCTCCTTGATCACGTGAGCAGCTGGTTTCAGCTGTCAGCAGCAAACTGGTTGATCCACTGTGAGAGGGTGCTACAGTATTTATAAGATTGAGATGAATACAGCATCTCAGACTGAGGAAGTCTTTTGGACGAAAGATAAAACGTTTCTACAATTTTTTTTTGCTCTGTTTTGTTTTTTGAATGTCCAGAGGACCAGACTTAGCATTTTTAGATTTTTCTACCTGGATTATTGAGCATGCATCAGGGTCATCATCACACGCTTCTTAGCTGCAGATGGATGTCCCTCAAGAGGAAAAAGACAGCTGCCTCTGTCCCAGACTGGAAATAACACACAAACAGGTAAAAAAAATAAAAAGAGTTAATAAGATTATCATTTTAAATTAAAAAGGTTAATTATATATAATGTTAATAAAAGAACAATACCTATTCTTGAACGGTTGAGGTGGTTGGATCTCTCCGTCATCATCAGGGCAGGGATTTATTCAGCTCCAGGACTTGTTGACATCAGTTTGTTTTTTCATAAAGTGATTAACTTTTTGGCTGAAGTGTTGACACATGATGGACGTGATGGAAGACGTGGTAGAGACGCTCAGTTAATTTAAAGCCTGCACATCAACAACAACATTTCAGACGTAGATCCAGAGCTTTAAAAAGTCCTACAGTTTGTGTTATTGATCTGGACTGATCTGAAGTACCTGAAGGTTGTTTTAATGCTGCTGCTGCTGCTCTGTTAGCGGTGCTTACAAGCTGCTGTTCCTCGTTCACGTTCGGATCACGTCGTAAGTCCGTTCAAGTTAGACGTGTTGTCTGCTGCAGATTCAGTCTCCGTGAAACAAAGTCCACACACCGTTTTGGATGTGCGCTCGTGTTTTTAACAAGAAAGTCACAACGTTCCTAAACAAACAGGAGAGTGCAGCGAGATGCTAATGCTAACTTGTGCTACAAGACAATTATACCGGGCGGTCGCATAGACTGACGTCACTCCTGTCTTTTTTTTTTAATCGCTCCCCCCGAGACGCATTGGCGAAATAAAATAAAATTACAGTTCTACAGAAAATGGCAAAAAAGTAACGCACAATAATTTGGAGTGAGTAACTTTAATCTGATTACTGGATTTTGAAATAGCAACGCGTTAGATTACACGTTACTGAAAAAAGTGGTCCGACCAGAGTAAAGCGTTACAAAGTAACGCGTTTGTGACATCACTGTTACCAGAATAAAAGAATGTTGTGTCATCGGCAAAAAGAACACATTGAAGAATACACGAAACATCCATTAAATCATTAATATTCAATATAAACAACTTAGTACCAAGTACAGATCCCTGCGGTACACCACATGATATGTCACAAAGGTTAGATCTTGTTTCATCTATCTGTACAATTTTTTTTCTATTCTTTAAATAACTATGTAACCATTGCAGAGGCTGTCCTCTGATGCCATATTTATTCAGTTTTTCAAGATTCAAGATTCAAGAGCATTTATTAACATTGCACCAATTTTCATCGATACAGCGTGATTATGTATTCACAGTCATCCAGGAGAGGGTTTTGAGTGTTTCTAGTAGTATTGTGTGATCAATCGTGTCAAATGCCTTTTTTAGATCAACAAACACACTTACACACTATTGCCTTTGATCTACTGCCGTGGTAATGTGTTCCATCAACTCCATTAAAGCCAGCGAAGTTGAATGTTTTGATCTAAACCCGTATTGACTATTACTTAATATATTATGTTTTTCAAGAAAGAGATCAAATCTGGATGCAAACAATTTTTCCAAAATTTTAGAGAACTGTGGTAACAGAGATATAGGTCTGTAGTTGTATTGACATTTGTCACCATTCTTATAAAGTGGAACCACTTTTGCTATCTTCTTTCTGTTTGGAAAAATTCTCGTTGAGAAGGACAAATTACAAATATATGTAAATGGCTCTGTAACATGGCCTATTATTTCTTTTACGACCATCATGTCCATATCTTCACAATCTTTAGATCTTCTGTTAGTAAATGTTTTAACTATCATCATTATTTCTTCATTTTCAGTTTCTCTCAGAAACATACTTTTTACAGGACTATGTATTAAGTGACTCACATTTCTATCTACTTTAGGTATTTTTTCTGCAAGGTTTGATCCTACATTAACAAAATAATTATTAAATCCATTAACAATTTCGTTTTCATCATGGATTTCTTGATTATTCTCAATGAAATATTTAGAAATACCACAACCAACCTTATTTTTATTCAAAACACCATTCAATACTTGCCATATTGCCCTCATATCACTTCTTTTTTCATGTAATAATTTACTGTAAATTCCCTCTTTTGTTTTCTTATAATCGCCACCAATATGATTTTATACTTTTTATATTTATATTCTAAATCACTCATTCTAGATTTCAGGAAACATGAATACAGATTGTTCTTTTTTTTTGCATGCATTTCTCAATCCATTAGTCATCCATGGTGGATCAACATTTTTCTTCGTTTGTTTACTCTTTGTTAGCACACAATTCTTATTGTACAAAATTTCTAGTATATTCATAAATTCTTTATAGGATTTATTTACATCATCCACATAAATATCTTCCAAATTCTGCTTATCAAGTCATTTTTTAATCTATCTAATGCTTTTTTGATGTGTTTGTCAATTTATTTTTATTTCTAGGAATTATCTTATCAATATCATCATTTTTATAAGTTATGAAAATTGGTAAGTGATCACTTATATCTGTCATCAAAATACCACTTGTCATAACACCATTTATGATATTTGTAAAAAAGTTATCAATTGTAGTTGCACTGTGAGATGTAATTCTTGTTGGGTTGTTAATTAAAGGGAAAAAACTCAAACTATACATTGAATCTGTAAATATATTGAGGTTATTTGAATCAGTTGTGTTTCCAAGATCAATATTAAAATCTCCACACACAAAAAAAACATTTTTGTTACAGCTCTTAACTAATAATTCATTTATTTTATCTGTGAATAATTCTATTCTTGATCCTGGAGATCGGTATACACAACTTATTATTATATTTTTACTATTATTATTTATTATTTCTATTGTTATAATGTCCATTACATCGTCGACAATTAGTAACATTTCACTATGCAATCTGCACTTTAACTCAGAGTTGACAAATAAAGCCACTCCTCCACCTCTTTTATTTTTTCTATTCATGTGAAATATTTCATATCCTTCTATGTAAGTGTTTTGTATGTTTCCATCATTTAACCATGTTTCAGACAGTGCTATGATTGTAAAAGGTGTGTTAATTTTTTTTAAATATTCTTGTATTTCAGAAATTTTTGTATTCAGACTTCTACAGTTAAGATGAATCATTGAAAGAGTCCCATTTGCCGTAGTGATTTTGTTATACTGTTCAATATTATAATATTCACTGTTTTTTATGGTCGGAAAAATATTTCTATTAATGACATCATCAACATTGTATATTTTGAATTCTAGTTCATCATACGTTTCCATCATTTGATGTAATTGTTTGCCATGATGTTTATTTTATCAATTTTATATGTAAGAAGTTTCATGACTCAGAGATTTTCTTTTTTCTTTTTTTTTCATCACATGGGCTTATCAGAAAGATCTCAGTCTTTCCAAGTCATTTAACTCTCTTACCATTTTTGCCTGTTGTCCTTCTTTTTCTATAATCCAAACTTTACTGTTTCTCGTCCATGTTAAGAATATTTTTTTCTGTTTTTTTTAGCAACCTGGCCTCACGAGCAAGGTTACCATTTTTCTTTGTTAAATGTTTGTGTATATAGACTCTTGTTCCTTGTAATTTTCTGGCCTGCATCAATACATTGTTTCGAGATTTTCTGCTGATCAATTTTACTACTATTACTGTTTTGTCCTTTCCCTTCTTGCTGGGTAAGGTGTAACACATAGAAATATCAGCATGATCCAGATCAATGTTCTTATCTTGAAAAAAGTCCACAACTTGTTTTTCTAGAGTTCGCTGTTCTCTTTGTGATCCATCCTCTGTCGATTTTTCACCTGAAACCACTCTTGTGAAAAGTCGAGGTTTAATCTCTAGTCCTGTGATAACAAGATTATCTTGTCTCTCATTTTGTTCCAGATCATCAATTTGTTGCTCTAGAATATTTATTTTTTTGTCTTTATTTTCTAACTGCAGTCTCAATTGTTTAACCTCCTCAAATAAGCCCATTAAGAGTTTATTTTGAGATGTCAGTGTAACTAGTTCTGAGTTAATATAGTTCAAAGATTTTCGGATTTCCTCCATATCATCCAAGGACTGTTTGGGATGCTCCTTTTTTTGTTTTGATGACATTTTTTTATCGACAGAATTTTTCCCGATGGCAGTGTATTCACGCTAGTACTTAATTTACAAAAGATGGTTCACACTGCCACAGCAGGCAGGAAAAAATACTGGTCACTCCGCTCCTAGGATCCATACAAATATCACTCTTCTCAGGAACCAGTTACTCACGTCACGAAAAACCAGAGTTGAAGAGCGATATCAATCTGCCGAATCAAACAGCAGGCCGCTCCCAATCCTTAGCAGAATATGCTAACCAGGCCAGTCTCCCACTTCGGTGCTGCTAGCTCCTCCGCTCTCCCGGTTCGGTGCTGATTGCCACGTCGCTGTCCCGGCTAGGTGCTGCTAGCTCCGTAGTTCTCCCATCTCTGTGTTGCTAGCTCCTCCGCTCTCCCGGTTCGGTGCTGCTTGCCTCGCCGCTCTCCCGGCTAGGTGCTGCTAGCTCCACAGTTCTCCCACCTCTGTGATGCTAGCTCCTCCGCTCTCCCGGTTCGGTGTTGCTTGCCACGTCGCTGTACTGGCTAGGTGCTGTTAGCTCCGCCGCTCTCTCACCACGGTGCTGCTAGCTTCGCCGCTCTCCCGGTTCGGTGCTGCTCGATGCTGCTTGCCTCGCCGCTGTCCCGGCTAGGTGCTGCTAGCTCCGCAGTTCTCCCACCTCTGTGAAGCTAGCTCCTCCGCTCTCCCGGTTCGGTGCTGCCTGCCTCGCAGCTGTCACGGCTAGGTGTTGCTAGCTCCGACGTTCTCTCACCTCGTCCCCACACGCAAAGCAGGCAGAAAACAATCCTCTGTTCAGGAAACAGGGAGCTTAGTCCGAGGGGAGGCAGCTTTATTTATTCCATTTTTGACGAAGGTCTTACATCTTTTGGGAAAGTGAAAAGGCTCACTTGTTCACAGATGATATTAGAACACCCAAAGGCGACACAACGAACCGGCACCCAAAGGCGACACACAGAACCGGCATTTTTTAAAGTCTTACCAGCATAGCACACTCAATACTGTAAAATTATTACAGAATAAAATAATTAATTAATACAGAATAAATAAAAATATAATTTCTTACTTTGAGATAGTCAAAGCCGACATCCTAGATTGTCGGCGAGCGAACCATGGCTGCTACTGCCGCCCGTGTTGCTTCTGTATTTAGCCAGGCCATGCGTTGATGTTGTCGGGCCGAGCAACGAGGCGGCTCGGCAAGCGATCCGCTGCTACTGCTCCAGGCCCGTGTTGCTTCTGTGTTTAGCCAGGCCATGCGTTGATGTTGTCGGGCCGAGAAGCACGGCGGCTCGGCGAGCGATCAGCGGCTGCTGCTGTGGCCTGTGTTAGCTTCTGCTAGCTGCGTGTTAGCCAGGCCATGAGCTGGTGTTTGCGCGGCGGTGCGGCGCGATGACTGAGCGATTGGCGATCGATCCGCAGCTTCTGCTCCAGGCTGAGACGTCCACAAAGTTCACAGAGCGATTCCAGCTAGTAATTTATCCATATGAGGCAATCCTGGAACAAACACAGTCCTTACAGCCGGCTGCCAGGACCAAAGACCTACCTAACATGGCTGCCGGGGCATTTCCTGGAACGGCCGGAAGTTGCGCAATTATGATTAAAAATGATAATTTTTATTAAAAATATTATTTATGAAGCCTTTAAAACAACCACAGCTGTAACAAAGTGCTGTACACATGAAATTAATAACAAAAAAAAAATTATTTCATATTTTTTATTAAATTATTAAATATGATATGTTCGTAGGTCCGGGTTGCCGTATATATATATATATATATATATATATGCGTGTGTGTATATGTGATTACTTTTCACCTGAATTTCCACCCTGTTAGGTCCTTGTTCCACCCTGTTTGGTTCATAAACCTAACAGGGTGGAACATAACAGGGTGGAATTTTTTTAGCTAATCTAGCTGTAGCTCTTTATGTGGTCAACATTTAGCTAGCTAACCTTCAACAGAATAGCAAACCTTTAATGACTAAATCTAATATGTTGTTCTTCTTCCGCTCTCGGCAGGGACTGGTCGCATCTCCTTTTGCTCCTACATCTCCCTGCATTCCCTCCCCCGCTTCTGCATTTGTCTCGTCTATAACTCTTCAGCGCTCGCTCGAACCAATTTGGAATGGAATTATGTGCGTGGACTGTCTTCTGGGCTATTTCACTTATCGATTCTATCGACAACAAAAATTTCTGCGAAGCGCTCCGGCCGGGGAGAGCCAGGGCGCCCTATCGACATGCAGGCGGTGAGCTGCATTATGGACTCTATGAGCAGGCTAATGCAACTGTCCGCTCTTTCTGTCGGGGACGTGGAATCTCTGTGTTTTATTGGGACACCGGAGGCTCATGCCACTGAAGGGCTGAGGGGGACCGCGGCGATTGGCGTGCTGACGAGGACCTCCGCTCAGCGAAAATGCTTTGATCCAGGCTATGAAGGACCTTCCCAGCTGTTGTGCGGGCTGTGTCACACGGTGAGAGAAGCGGTGGCTGCCGCGGACCTGCAGTGTGAACTGTGGACTCGTTTACAGCCGCTCGGATTCAAACAGGGCACATACGGAAGGATCTTTTAGCTCGGAACCTGACACGAATTCGGCGATTTGGACCCAGAAAACAGAACCTGGACTTAAAGACCGCAGTAAAAGAACACTGTGGTCTGACTGGAAAATAAAGCAACTAATCTAATCTGGCCTCTGGCCTTGGACTGTTGAAGGCTACAAATCTTCTCCTAGACTGGGAGCTGAAGGAACCCGCTACCCTCCTACCCCTCCCCCGAGAGGTTTCTGTGTGCATTCTTGGTTTGAGCCGAGCTCTGAGACCAGCGAACTGTTTCTTATCTAGAATTGTTACACACAGACTGTTTCCTCCCGCCTGCCGTCATAAATGCATCTTGTCCTGTAACTAAATGTGCTTTATTTGATATGGTTTTTACTGGATCACGCGGTGTCTTGAAGACAAAACGTGATTCATCTTTTTTTAATATCAACGCTGTAAACCCCGTGTCTTATCCTGTTTTCCTATCTTTGACCTTCATCTGGGGACAGATGGGTAGGCCGCGCTAAGAACATATCGATAAAATATGTTTTGTTCAGCTGCAGCTTGTTACACTAATCTCTCTCCTGGATGACTGTAATTACATACTTACGCTGTATCGGTGAAAATTGATGCAATGTCAATAAACCTATCTTGTATCTTGTATCTTGTATCTTGTATCTTGTATCTTTAAATTCTATCGAATAAACATTTCCCACAATTTATCTCAACAGAGTGGAATTTTAAGGTTGACTCATACAGGTTTAATATATTTAAGATTAAAAAAAAGTAAGGAGAGAGTGACAGATGAAGCTTCCCTTTTTTTCCACGGTTGAATTCCCTCCAAAACCAATTGATGTCACTTCCTGTAAATGGCTTTTATGGAATTGTAGTCTTTTGAGGGCAAAAAGGAAACATTCTAACAGGATGGAAAGTTACTACTGGGACATGTATAATATCAAGAAAATATCAAATAAAAAATAGTTTCAACAGATTCAGTTTCATAATAAAATAAGGTTTAGTCCAGTCAATCAATATATTGAAGAAATTTCTTTTTTAATTTTATTTTATTGTTTAAACTTCTTGAGGAAATATTTTACATTGCACTGCGGACAAAATAAAATTGACCATCTATGTCACCAAAAAGGTGTGTAAAGTACAAAATAATATTTTAAATGTATTTCATTTATATTTGAATGATGGCAAACATCTAAGTGTATAATTAAAATACTTGTACTTGTTGTAAATATTTGGCACATTTTAGAAAAAAATCAGGGTAAGAGAAACATGCGGACATGAATGTTGCCCCAAAAAGAATCACCTTTATAACATGTGTCTATTTAAATCAGAATATATTTGTAAAGCAACATTGAGAAGAAAAAAAAGCACACAACGCAATGTAAGTTCTGCAGTACTTCACTGTCAGAGATGGTCAGACTACGTCCAACTTTTATTGACACCTGGAATGGAAGCACAAAGAAAGGTAAGCTTTAAGTGATGATAGCAAAGCTAGCTAGTTAACGTTAGCATTCTGCCTCTGTTCCAAGAACACTACAGACAACAGAATGTTTTGTCAGCGTGGCATTGTTAACATTAGCATGCCTTGTTATTAGCATGTCCCGCTAGAAACTTGATGGTAATAAAGTCGACCGCAGCAGCTGCCTCCCAGATTGCCCTCCAGAACCGGGTCCGGCAGAGAGAACATTCAAGGTTTCCCCGCAGAACCGAACGGGTCCGTAGAGTTCGGTCCGTGAAGGCAGATGGAGATGTAAGGGCGGCCGTGGTGTAGTGGTAATGGCAGTCGTCCCCCGATCGGAAGGTTGGCTGTTCGAATCCCGGTTCCCCACACCATGTGTCGTTGTGTCCTTGGGCAAGACACATGACCCTGAGTTGCTCCCGGAGGACTGGAAAGCGCCTTGCATGGCAGTCTGCCGCTACCGGTGTATGAATGTGTGTATGAATGGGTGGATGGTTGGTAATTTAAAGCGCTTTGGGGCCCCTCATAGGGGGCTGAAAAGCGTTATATAAATAAGCTCCATTTACCATGTTAGTTATGTTAGCAGGTCCTGCTGGTTTAATTTTTGCTTATGATAAACATCCTGGACGACTGAGAATCTTCACCAGCTTATGATAAACAATAACGAGACGGGCCACAAAAAGCTGTGTAGCTAATTTTAAGTTACATTGAGATTAATGTCAGCTGCTTACAGCTCCTGACATTAAAGCGAAGCGCCAAGGTGATGCTCCCTTGTTTGGCTGAGAGTACTAACCTATAGATATGAACAGAGTGGACACCGAGTAATATAATGTCTCAACTTATAAAAAATGACTACCGTAATAGGTTGCTTTGTATGGATATAGACAAATTACTTTTAGAGAGCAACCTTTTAGTTCCAATTTACAGTTTCAGATCAAATAAATAACCTTTTACCATTTCACTCTCTAAGGCTCACACCATATCAGTTATTGGACTTCCTTGTTTATCTACTGTATTTTGAAAAATGTGATGGCCGAAATACCATTGATTTATTTTGTACATTGTGTTGTTCATCCACATGTGTTTCTAAACTATAGACCCAGTCATCTGTGTCATTAACAACTGACCTCTGGTCTGATCGCAAACTACCTGTACGCTCCATCCTTGGGGTGACTGCCCATGTCACCTGTGCCCATGACTGACCATGTTGGATCCACAGTTTGTCTTAAAGGAGACCACAGATAGGTTTTTAAAATTTTTATGGTATGTCTGTGGGCTATCTAGACAATGTTCATTCAATTTAATACACAAAATAATTCTTAGATAATCAATTATACCCTTTTTAATTCTGCCATTTTTAACTTTCGTTTTGAACGACTGGTTTATGATAATGAGCTCTCATGGTCACGCCCTTCAAAGATCTGTTTACATTTACTCCGCCCTCTGTAAGAGCCAGTATCTCTAATCTGTTGTTGTTTTAAAATTAGCTCTTTTTTTATTACTCATTTGACTTACTGTTAGTGCTAGCTTAAGATAACTTACCGAAAGCCGTCTGCGCGCGCCGCCATGAGCTGCTCCTTTTAGCCCGAATCCGATGCTAAAAATAGCTCGTTCCTCCTCCGCCCTTTTATGTCCGCTTGTTGCATGCGGCGCTTTTGGGAGTGATCTCTGCTTCAGTCCAGACACATACACAAAGTTCACTGAGTGTTTCCAGTTAATTTATCCGTATGAGGCAACCTCTGACCGGACCCCACGCTCCTCAAAAGCTATCAGCTCCCAGCCAGCTCCCGCCCGCAGATGGTCTCTTCGCCGGCGGTCTGCTCGTTTTCCGTCTGCCGGCTGCTCATTGGGAGCGATCGCTAATACGCTAAAAATTGAACTAAAACGTAAAAATAACAATTATACTTTATTTATAAATCCATTTAAAACAACCACAGCTGCAACAAAGTGCTGTACACATGAAATTAAGAACATTTAAACAAAAGATGAGATGAAATCAGGAAAAACAGGAAATCAGGAAAAACAACCGTCAACACAACCGGAAATCAGGAAAAACAACCGTCAACACAACCGTCAACACTATTATACTGAAGTGGGTTGAGCCTAACCAGGGGTTGCTAGGTGAGGGGCTGGACTCAGGTTTGAGGTGGATTGTGGCTGCGGCTTGTGACGTCACAAACCGCAGGATTTGAAAACGAAATGTTTCTATCAAAGAAAAATAAATATACTTAGAGTAAATAAACCACTGGGTGCATTTTTTTGGCACTAGGACTGTTTTTTTATGAAGTACATACCCAAAGTTGAGTAAAAAAAACATTAAAAAGTGAATTTTGAATATGTGGTCCCCTTTAAACTGTGTGGACTTAGATGTTACAGATGGGGGAAATGCAGCATCAGTGAAAAAGTTCAGAGATGAACTTAAGAAGACACTGACAGGTTACTAAACCTTTTTCTCTGCAGAAACTAAATGTCTTATTTGCAAAATCATAAATCCTGAAATGTTTCAAATTAGTAGCCCATAAAAGTCTTATTTGTTTACTTTTGTCATGAAAATTATTTTGAACACTCAACATAATTTTTTTGAATTAACTTTCATTTAACCAGGTAAATCCCATTGAGATCTCTTTTGCAAGGGAGGCCTGGGCCTGAAGACAGCTAACCCCAAAATTACACCACACGCGTTACGGCTCCGCCCCGCTCCGGTCCGACCTCCGCAGCAAATACGCACCCATTATAATCAATGACAGAGTTTACACTGGCTCCGCACGGCGGCGGCGAGCTGCGGAGAGCGGACGGCAGTCCGTCAAAATTAGAAATTTTTCTATTTCTGCCGGACGCCGGAGCTGTGCCGGAGTCAACTTTTGAAGATTACGTCGCACCAACAGGAAAAGGAACGAGCACAACTTCCGTATTTACAAAATAAAATCACCACGGGCGGACTAATCCTAGCTCTATACGGATTTATTTGTACAAAAATGCTGTCAAACTATCATTTATGACTATTCTATGACTAAACTATTATATTTATGACTATGACTACGCCTACAAACGCAATACAAGAAATAAATAAATAAAAAAGTATTTTATTCTGAAATGTAAACATCACTTCCTGTTGCTCAAACCATGTAGCTCATTTACGAGAGAAGATCAAGGCAGCAGTCTCTCTACAGTTGTTCTCCTTCTTCCACCGAATGAATTGTTTTGTTCTGACTTACTTATTTATCACTTGATTTATCGCGCGATCTCGCACGTGTCTCGGAGCGGCGCATCCAGGCGGACCTGAGCGGAGCGGAGGCAGTGGGCTTTGGACTCGCTCAGCTGCGACCTGCGGACCGGAGCGGGGCGGAGCCGCGTGTGGTGTAATTTTGGGGTAACATGCATGTTTTTGGTCTGTGGGAGGAAACTGGAGTACCGGCACCTGGAGAAAACCCACACAAGCACGAGACGAATATGCAAACTCCACACAGAAAGACCCAGGTCCAACCGGGAATTGAACCCAGGACCTTTTTGCTGTGAGGCAACAGTGCTAACCACTGCGCCGTCATACTGCCTGTACTCTGAGCCTATTGAACCTGATACTCTTTATATTAAGGCTGGTAACGTGCCTATTGTACATAATCCTGACTCACTTTATACTAGACAATCAAACTCACCTGTTGAGAGAAATCAAAGTACCAAGTGTTTTCAGTACTATTAAATAAAGTAGGCCAGCGGTTAGATTTAGTACAGCAATACATTGTAACCTAAATACACTGTAAATAACAATTTATAGAATAATTTCATTACTAACCTCTGCACTGGATAAAATAACCAGCATTGAATTTTACATTAAGCATGTTTATTTGAATAGCTAAAATATAACTCAATTGATCATTTAATAAAGTGTCCTATAAAAGGTCCTAAAAGTATTTAATTCAACTCTGATATGTGCATTTCCGTTTAACTCTAACTCAGTCACTGTGTTTGTGTTTTTCAGAAACATTGATCGTTGAGGTGGAGAAGATGATGGGCAGTGAAGATGACACATGCTCAGAAGTCATGAATGTGGATCCAGTCAGTGATTCGCCACCAACCAAATGCCCTGGCCTTCTTTCCCGCTGCTGTCACAGCTCAGTCCAGGATTCAAGTATTGTAACACAGATAAGCAAATACTTTGATGTCATCCGTGACTCGGACACTGACAATACACTTGTCTTCAGGGCAAAAAAACATGCCAGATTTCCTCAACTACACAATTTAGCATTGAAGGTAATGTCAGTCCCTGCCTCTTCTGCATCAGTGGAAAGGGTTTTCAGTCGAGGAGGCATTTTAATGAGACCCCATCGTGCACATTAGGCCACACTATGTTGCAATCTCTCATGTTTCTAAAATGCAATGAAACCTTAATTTAAACTAATTTGCATTTATGTAACTTTTTTAGGTGTACAGTATATCTACTACTTCATTGAAACCACTGTGCAATTATATGATTATCTTTGGTCTTGAGTTTGGACTTATGAAGAGTGTTTTGCCACTGCAGTTTTTTTAGGCTTGGCATGTGATGAAACTGCTTCCAATTTCACAGTTGTGTAATTTTATTGTTGAAACACATTCAGTTAGGCCACTGAATGTCTGATTTCTTTGTTAGCTAGCTTTGCTAATTTTTAAAAGCTGATGCATTCATTCAAAAGCAAACAGAGTTTCAGTATGTAACTTTTATAAAAAATATATATTTTATAATAAATTTTATATTTTTATTTTATTTGAGGTCTTGGTCTCGACTTGGTCTCACCCTCCCTCAGTCTTGGTCTCTGACCCGAAAAGGCTTGTCTCAGTCTCTGTACACTCTGGTCCTGGTCTTGACTTGATTTCGGGTATTGAACACATCACCAGCTATAACTTCTTGAAAGCCTTTCGTTTGTATGGTGTGGATGAAAAAGAAGATTAGAAAAGACAAGAAAGACTCCATCATGGACAAAGCATCAGAAGATGAAAGTGAGTCAGGGATGGATTATCATGATGTAGCCGCCATTCTGGATGATGACACCAGCCTTGAGCACCAACTTCCAAAACACCAAAAATGTGCATGCCATCTGGTGAATCTCATATCAACAGTTGATGCCACTCGTGAAGAAGTGGGCCATGAAACCTGAAAGTTATGCACCATAACTCATGTTCCCTGAAGGAAGGGAACGAGGTGCAACACGATTGCTATGGGAATCAGCGCCTCTGCGCGGTTACCTGAAGTAATACACTCACGCCTTTACGGCGTCAGTGTCGCGAAAGAGGCCCCGCCCTCTGAATATTTAAGCGGCTGACGCCCGTCCATCTTTCTCTACAATGCACTTCACCGAGCTTTCAGCATTGAAAGGGCCAGCTGTGTTGCACCTCGTTCCCTTCTTTCAGGGAACATGAGTTATGGTGCATAACTTTCAGTTCCCTTTCAGTCGTTCTCTCGGTGCAACACGATTGCTATGGGAACGTAATTCATTCACGCCCTTGAAATGCTCAGCAAAATGCATGTGAGAACATCTGCCTTAATACGGCAGGCATTTCCCAGCCGCTCTCCACAAGGTATGTAGAGAGCACAGCCTGAGAAGAAAAATGCCACATGTAGAAACATCGTCCTGATGTTACCACTGGACACATAGATGAAAAACACCAGCTAGAGACAGCATAAGTGTCCTCTGCTAGTGTGATTACTCATCATCTCCTTTTCCCCTGAAAATCCTTAGAAGCAGGAGGAAAAGAGCAAGGGACCTATTACGCCACTGGCAATCAGATGTGAATATGGAGGTAGAAAACCCAGTTCAAGCACAGGGTAACCTTCCAGGTCCCCAGGGGGAAAAATTTATGTACAAGGGGCACGCACGAGTCCCTCATCTGCTTCTTGAACAGACAACTACTAGGACTGTCAAAGAGGCCCATCCTGATGTTGGAGAACTGTCAGAGGAGAGGGGAACCCTTCCACTGAAGCATCTCCCAAGTAAACATAAACACTAAGGGTGTCCCTTGTGTATGCTGTTGTTGAAACAAAGACAATCAGGCCTTAGGCCCTCAGCCATTTCCCTTCAGTGGCCAGGCTGAAGGCTGCCACTGCTCCGGACGTGGGTGTAGAAGTTGCCCACGTGCCTGAGTCAGCAGGTCTCTGTAAGAAGGCAACTGCCATGGTATCCCTGAACATTGAGAAGTAGAGGTCACATTGTGAGCTGGCTCCACATGGGAACAAGTCCACCGAGGTTCTTCCAAACCGTGACCAGACCTGATCCACGACTCGTGGGTTCAGTCTTCATTCTGATTCCAAAAGAGACCCTCTTGAGAGGGCATTCGCTCCGTAACTAAGTTCACTCGGAACATGAGTCGCCCTGAGCGACAATAATCCTGGAGCTTACCATGTGAGCATCCTCTGTGTCAGGCAAAGGAGGGCTTGGGATCTTGTCCCCCCTTCCCAGTCAATGAAATACACCGTGGTTTTGTTATCTGATTACACCAGGACGTGCTGTCCCGCAATCAGACCTTTACCAAAGAAGTATTTTGCTGACAGGAATACGGCCAACAACTCCAGGAAGTTGATGTACAATCTTGCTTCCTGTTCATTCCAGAGGCCTCGGGCATTCTGATCTCTGCAGACTGCCTCCCCATCCTGTTTCCGATGTGTCCTTCGTGATGACCACACGGGATGACACCCTACCTTACGGGACCCCTTCCGTGGACACAGACTGGTCCCTACAAGGTTCCGTGGCCCTCGGGCACTTTGAAATGATTCTAAACTTTCCTGCTCACCCAGACGGGGGACAGGTAGTTTTTGTTGGTTTAGCCATATATGCAGGGCCCGCATATTCAGCAATGCGTGTGGCACACAGGGTATGGCTTCCGCTAAGAGGCCTAAAAGGCGTTGGCACGTTTAGTCAAAGTCAAAGTCAAAGTCAAAGTCAACTTTATTGTCAGATCTGCAATATGTACAGTGCAGGACATACACAGGACCGAAATTGCGTTTCTCTCAGTCCCTCGGTGCAACAGTAAACATCTAAACATTGAAACACTGAAACATATAATAATAGACATAAGCATAAAAATAGTAAAACTAACACTGTCCTGAGTTTTTTTTTTTTTTTGCATAGTGGTATAAAAAAAGAGTATAAAAAGTATAACTAAAATAAACTAAAGGTTTCTAGCATTGACATTTGCAAAGTGGCAAAGCAGCGTATGAGTCAATGTACACAGTATATGTATGAGGTAGTAGTTGATGTTGTTGTAGAGGCAAAAAGTGGCATATGCAGTAAGGCACATTGGGCATCCCTAAATAAGACCGTTCAGAGCACACTGTATATGTACCAGCAGTGGTGTAGATATTAGAGTAGTGTAAATAAATGTAAACAGTAGTAATTACATGTAAGCAGTAGTAATAAAAGTAAACAGTATTAATAAATGTAAACAGAGAATGTAAACAGTATTATGATTATAGGCAGTGATGTAATACAGACATTAGTGCAAGTATGAGAAGTAGTGCAAACTGTATGAGCACATGACCGAGAGTTTAGTGAAAACCCGTTTGGTGACACAGAGTCTAGTGTTAAAAACTTTGTGTTGAGTGATAATATGTGAGAAAGTTTTAGTGTTAAGGCAGTTCAAATGGGAGGGGAGGCAGAGCAGGCAGAGTGTTTAGCATTCTGACTGCCTGATGAACAGAGCTGTCTCTCAGTCTGCTGGTTCGAGCCTGGAGACTCCTCAGTCTCCTCCCTGATGGCAGCAGTCTAAAGCGGCTGTGTAGTGGGTGTGTGGGATCACCTGCCATGCAGAGGGCTTTCCGAGTGAGGCGTTTGCTACAAGGGAATTTGTTACAAGGGAATCCGTTGATTCAGTTTAAACTTTGCCAGGCAACGGCGAATCGAGGAAACACGTTCCTCTGAGAGCCATGCCCTGTACTGGATGGTGTAGACCTGCACTCCCAGAAATACGGTAATCCGTGATGGGGTCAGGTCACTCCTTTGTAGGTTTATGACAAAACTGAGAGACTCCAGGTGAGAGATCACCCTGCAGGAGTGTGACTGGGCCTGCATTCTGCTTCCGACCAAAAACCAGGAGGTCATCCAGGTAGTTCATAATCCTGACTCCTTGATTCCTAAGAGGGGTCAGGGTTGCATCCAGACATTTAGTAAATGTACGAGGAGCAGTCTTCAAACCGAAGGGTAAGGCTTTGTATTCATAAGCTTTTCCTTCGAAGGCAAACCGGAGGAATTTCCTGTGCCTCCTCCAGACGCCCACATGGAAATAGGCATCTTTCAAATCCATTGTACATGCGTAGTCTCCAGGTCTCACGGACTGGGAGACCTGCAGCAGTGTCAACATTTTGAACTTGAAAAAAAATTTGTTTTCCTGCCCAGAGTCCTGAGATCCAGGACCGGTCTCAGGGATTCATCTCTTTTGGGCACCAGGAAGAGCTTGCTGCGCTGACCGGAGCATGGTTTGTGCTCTGGAACAATATTCATTACTCCTTTCTGCAGCATCGTTGACACTTCCTCCCTCAGCATGTGTGCGCGTGCTGGGTTAATGTCCGAACGCAGCACTCCCACGAAAAATGCGGGGTCCCTTGATGAACTGTAGCTTGAGCCCACAACGCATCCGTTGTGATGACCCGTAGTTTGTGTCTCACAAAAGTGGTGAGTCAAGAACCAGGGTAGTCTGTGCTCTGGTACTTTCATTCTTGTATATGCATGAAACAGTGTTTTTTTTGTTTTGTTTTTTACATACACAGTAGACGAGTTATGTTTAGTGCGCATACACATACCACTAGCTCCTTGTAGCATTGTACAAGTGAAGTCTGGGCTCAAAAGGTCAGGTTGCCGTACTGCGTGAGCGGGCAAACCTGAAGCCTTGTTCCCATTTTGGGACCAGGACGCATTCAGTAGTCTGGGATTTTATTGTCGTGTTTGGATGGTAATTTATTACACAAGGGTCTGAATGTTCTTGTGTGTTTAAATGTTCTGAACCAGCTAGTCTGTGCTCCTTAAACACAGGTACTGGTGGTAAAAATTCGGCATTTTCTCTCCTTCTGTGAGTGAGAGCGCCTGTAATGGTGCAGGGGCATCTCAGACTTTCCTTTTCTTTTTGTTGGTGGCCCCTTGCAGCTCCTGTAGCTTTTTTGCCTGGTGGGCCTGCGATACCGAGGCCACTTGTCCTTGTCCATCCCATCAGGGTCCCTCGGGCCCTGACATGGTTAACGTCAGAGAGTCATCCATAGCCTCATGGGTGGATAAGCTCTCAGCGTCACGATGTTCCGTCGTAGGCGTAGGAAAACTACCAGGTAGCGCAACTGAACAGGTAGCTGAAATTCCTCCTCCTGGACTATGTTGGACAGAGAGTCTCCTTGTTAGCCGGGGCTAAACGTGGAGGTACTCATGAGCCCGCTAGCAGTGCTAAGACGGGCCCTCGCGTAGCGTAGCATCGGTAAAAAACACTTAGTTATGCGATGAATTCTACCGTCGATTCGGCCGGACAGGATAGTGAAACAGGCAAAATATGAGAAGGTTAGCTAGCAAGCTAGGCCAAGCATTTTCACATACCTCACGATGGAGTCCTTCGTTGTCCGCTCGTAACCGTGCTAATCGTGTTAGCAACGCTGCCGTCCGCCCTGTGTTGTCGTGGATGCTCTTGGTTAGCCATGCTAACAGTGGGAGCTAGCCAGATAGCAGCAGGGTTACTCCATTTCCACTCTCCTTTCTCCTGGGTCATCCGGGAGAAAAACTTTGAGTGTCCTTGCGTGTAGCATCCCTAAGCAGACCGGACAGGCCTCGTGGGTGTCCGTTGCTGAAAAAAGGGGGTAGCCAGATCCGCTGAAGCAGGTTCGGGAGCCTGACCTCACAGTCTGCCAGAGTTCCTCATCCGAGGACGTCCTCTTGCTGAGCTAATCGCGGCTGCTGGCCTGTTAGCTTCGTTAGCTTAGCAGGTAGCGTGCCTTGCAGTTAGCGTTCGCTAACCGAGCAGTAGAAAAGTAGAAGAGAAAAGGCACGGGAGCTGGGGCTCACTTGCCTGCTGGTCTTCTTTGAGTTTTGGGTTTTCACATTACCTTCTCGGGAGCCATGACTGAGAAGAGTTAAGCCCGTTAGCAATGCTAACGTCGAGACGTCTTCTTCCTCGTGTCGCTTTCGCCGGCTAGCCTGCTACTTGTTAGCAGGGTAGCAGTGTCACGCAGTCAGCGCCGTTGAGCGAAGCGGTCTGTGGAGAGAGGAGAAGAAAACTTCGGGGTGAAGGAAAAAATGTGTCGGACCAGCTTTCGCCAGTCCAGTAGTCCACAGGAAAAGATTCTCTGTATGCTCTGTGTAGGGAGCGAGCTCACCTCTGGCCGAGCGATGAAAATACAGAGAAGATCCGAGAAGAGTGTTTCAGGTTTAAGCGAGGTTAAGGGCAATAAGAGAAAGATGGACAGGCATCAGCTGCTTAAATATCCAGAGGGCGGGGCCTCTGGCGTGACGCTGACGCCGTAGCCGTAAAGGCGTGAGTGTATTACTTCAGGTAACCGCGCAGAGGCGCTGATTCCCATAGCAATCATGTTGCACCGAGAGAACGACTGAAAGGGAACTATAGAAGACTATCTCAATGTGCTTTTTGCTAAATGTACTGCTCTATGGAAGCTGAAGAAGGAAGAATGTTGTGAGAAATTCAGAGAGGAGCTGTTAAAGGCTCTGGGTGGTAAGAAAGAGCTTCCAAATGACTGGGGTACTACAGCAACAGCAATTAGAGGGACAGGTAGGAATGTACTTGGTGTGTCATCTGGACCAGTGTTTTTCAACCACTGTGCCTAGGCACACTAGTGTGCCGCGAGTGATCGTCAGGTGTGCCTTGGAAATTATCAAAAAAGCCCCCCCCCCCTTCTACAACCTCTTTAAATTTAAGACCACATTGTTGTGGTACTGTTCGGGTGTATTTTTGAAGACATGTTAAGTGCAATTTGAAATAAGAAATATAAAATATGATAAAAATACATTTTTGTGTTTATTTCATTCCTATTCAAGACACTTTGATAAGAATGACTATATATTTAATATAGGCGGATACAGTGTATCTATGTTTACAATTTTGGTTGGTGGTGTGCCTCGGGATTTTTTTCAATGAAAACACTGTGCCTTGACTCAAAAAAGGTTGAAAAACACTGATCTGGACTAAGGATTGATAATAAGGAAACCTGGTGTTGGAATAGTGAAGTGCAGGATGCCATTCAAAAAAAGAGGTTAGCCAAGAAAAAACATGACAGTGAGAGGCCTGAAGAGATGAGACAGGACTATAGGGAGATGGGACATAGAGCAAAGAGGGAAGTAGCTAAGACAAAGCAGAGGGCGTACGATGGGCTGTATGGGAGACTGGACACGAAAGAGAGCGAGAAGAACTTGTACCCAGGGCTGGACTGGCCATTCGGGCGTACCGGGCAAATCCCCGGTGGGCCGTCGGTGATTTATGCGATTTATGGGCCGCTGTCACTCATGAACCAAAAAAATAAATTATAGATATTTTTTTGTCAATCGCGACGGCCGATTGGTTGATTTTCTTGAACGATCTCGAGCTAATCCAATGAAATCTCTCAGCAGTCTTCCGTCCAGCCCCTTCCCTTGAAACCTGACACCAGCGTGCCTGACAGAAACTGGACTGTGAGGTGCTCACACGGAGCTGAAAGTTCCCTCCTACCTGCAGGCTGCAGCCTGAGAGGACGACGAGTGAGACAGGACTCATCAAGGAGTGACGTGACGTCTGCTCTATGCGACCTAGTTTCAGCGCGGCATCTTGCAGGCAGCACGCGTTAATAATAATAATAATAATAAATTCAATTTATACCGCACTTTTCATTAATAAAAATCTCAAAGTGCTACAACAATAAAAACAAGTGATAAAATCAAATAAAATCAATAATGGTATTAACTAAGATTAAAAACAGAATCATGTGGAGGCAGAATAGGCCTGCTTAAAAAATAAATAAATAAATAAAATAAAACAAGTGATAAAATCAAGTAAAATCTATAATACTATCAACCAAGATCAAAGATAAAATCATGCGGGGGCAGAATAGGCTTGCTTAAAAAGAAAAGTCTTTAAACCGCTTTTAAAGTCAACCAGTGACTGTGGAGCTCTCAGGTAGTCAGGAAGGGAGTTCCATAGGCGGGGGGCAGCCACACAGAATGCCCTGTCTCCCATGGTCCTTAATTTGGTTCGTGGAATGTGAAGTAGATTACTGTTCTGTGATCGTAGAGACCGGGTGGATGAATATGGTGCAAGAATGTCCTTTAGATAGTCAGGTGAAGTTCCATGTAAGCATTGATGTGTAATGAGAGCAGTTTTGTATTGAATTCTGTAGGTGACAGGAAGCCAATGGAGGTTATGGAGAATGGGTGTAATATGTTCAAATTTACGAGCTCTCAATAAAATCCTTGCTGCACTGTTTTGAATATATTGAAGTTTCTGAAGGTTTTTGCCAGGGATTCCAATAAACAGGGAGTTGCAGTAGTCGAGCCTGGAGGAGACAAAGGCATGGACGAGTTTCTCAGCATCGGAAAAAGTCAGAGATGGGCGAAGTCTGGAGATGTTTCGAAGATGGAAGAAGCAAGTTTTAAACAGATGCTTAATGTGAGTTTCAAATGTAAGATGAGAGTCCATTTTTATTCCAAGATTTGTAACAGAGGTGGAGAGGGGGATGTCTTGACCAGAGAAGGAGATTGTTGTTAAAGTTGATGTTTGTATCTGGTGAGGGGTGCCAATCATTATGGCCTCAGTCTTGGAGCAGTTTAATTGAAGAAAGTTCTGATTCATCCATGCCCTTATTTCCTCCAGGCAGGCAGAGAGGGCAGTGAGTGAAGATGGAGATGGGGATGATGAGGATGATCCAGTCCTGATGTAAAGCTGTGTGTCGTCGGCATAGCAGTGAAAAGAAATGTTGAACTGATTAATAATTTGACCTAAAGGCAGCATGTAAAGGGAAAACAGCAGGGGCCCCAGAACTGACCCTTGAGGGACACCACAGGAGACACCGACTGTCTGGGAAGTGGCATTGCCAAGACTAACGCATTCCAGCCTATCGGAGAGGAAAGATTTGAACCAGTCCAGGACAGTGTCACAGAGACCGACCTCCACATGAAGACGGTGGAGGAGAATATTATGGTCCACAGTGTCGAAGGCTGCAGTGAGGTCAAGGAGGACAAGGACGGAGGGAGAGCCAGTGTCAGCAGCCATGAGGATATCATTTGTAACTCTCAGTAATGCAGTCTCAGTACTGTGAGCTGCTCTGAATCCAGATTGAAACTTCTCGTACAGAGAGTGTTGCTGTAGGTGGTCCTGCAGCTGAGCAGCAACTGCTTTTTCCAGCACTTTGGACAGAAACGGGAGGTGGGAAATTGGGCGGTAATTAGAAAAAATGTCGGGATCCAAGTTAGATTTTTTCAGAAGAGGCCTAATGATGGCAGTTTTTAGAGGCAGTGGAACATGACCAGATTGTAGAGACTGATTTATTATTTGAGTGATTAATGGGCTTATTGCAGAGTGATTGGATTTTATGAGAGATGAGGGGAAGGGATCCAGGGCGCAGGATTAGCACTTAGCATTACAGTATTAGCATGTTGTTGCGGTCTCCTGTTGTTAAAAGACCTGCGCAGATTAAAGCTGTGCATGGACGCGGTTTCACAAGACCTGCAGCAGCAACACACGTCACTTGAACGGACTAACCACATCATCCGAACGTGAACGAAGAAAACAGCTTGTAAACACCGATCAGCAGCTGCAACTTTTCTCAGGTAATTCAAATCATTCCAGATCAATAACACAAATAGGAGTTTTTAATGATCTCTGAATCATGTCTGAAATGTTGTTGATGTGCTGCAGGCTTTACTGAACGCTGCTAAGACGTTTTCCATCACGTCAACACTTCAGCACTTTATGAAAAAACTCAGACTGATACAGTAGTGTCAGCATGTCCTGGAGCCCTGATGATGAGAGATGAGAGATTCAACCACCTCAACTGCTCAAAAAGAGGTATTGTTCTTTTACTATTACTGTACTATTACCTTTTTAATTTAAAATTATAATCTTATTAACTTTTTTTTACCTCTTTGTGTGTTATTTCCAGAAGTTAGCAGCTGTTCTCTTCCTCTTCAAGGAAATCCACATGCAGCTAAGGAGCTAAGGAGTCTGTGCTGATGACCCTGATGCATGCTCAATAATCCAGGTAAAAATCTAAAAAAAAACTATGTCTGGGCCTCTGGACATTCAAAAAACAAAACAAAACAATTGTAGAAACGTTTCATCTTTCATCAGAAAGACTTCCTCAGTCTGAGGTGCTGTATTCAGCTCAGTCTTATAAATATCACCCTCTCACTGTGGAAACTCTGTAACAACCTGCCCCCCAACATTAGACAGGCCTCCTCCCTTCACATGTTCAAATCCCTGCTAAAAAAATCATCTTTTCTCTATTATTTCAAACTGTGTGAGCTGACGTAGTGTATATATTTTTTTTACTGTGTTTTCATTTTAATATTGCTCTTATACATTTTTATTATACTTTTACCGCTGTTAATATCATAATTTTTACCATTGGTGTGTGATACTGTTCTGTACATTTTTAAACCTCTTTTGTGTTGTGTGTGTGAAGCACCTTGATAACAGTTTATCTGTTTTAACTGTGCTATATAAATAAAATAGACTTGACTTGACTCACAGTGGATCAACCAGTTTGTTGATGACAGCTGAAACCAGCTGCTCACATGAGCAAGGAGGACCATCAGCCTAACAATGGATCATTAGCACCCTGATGGTTGTTTGCTATTCACAGAGGGCTGAGTGATACTAGCAACAACAGCATTGTAAGAGGGGGACAGTTGAACCCAGAGGCCTCCACCTCTGTTTAATGATGGACGGTTTCTTTTCACAAAGATGACCTCCTTTACTCCTCTCTCAAACCATCGTTCCTCTCTATCAAGGATGTGAACATCTTCATCCCTGAAAGAGTTGGCCTATACAAACGTATTGTTCACTTGAAACATTTTCAAAATAATCATTTTATAAGTCTTTTTTGTAAACATATTATTTGTTTAGTGAAGTAAAGACACTATTTTTTATATAAAGCAAGTATTTCTTTATTCATTCAACCTTCATTTATGATATTGAAATCAAGAAATACCTTATTTTTTATCAAAAGTATTTATGTTTTATAAAGTCAAGAAAGACCATTATGTTTTTTGAATATTTTTAATTGGTAATTATTTTATTAAAACATTTAAATTTTTTATGTATTGTGACAGAGGGTTCTTGTTAGCAGCTGCTGAAAGTAACTAATAAAGTAACTTAGTAATCTAACTTAGTTACTTTCCAAATCAAGTAATCAGTAACTTAACTAAGTTACTTTTCCCAAGGACTAATCAGTAACTTAACTAAGTTACTTTTTCAATGTAACTATGCCATCACTGTGGGCCACTCTGCTCAAAATGCCCGGGCCGATTTTTTGTCCCAGTCCAGCCCTGCTTTTACCGATTGGCAATACTGAGGGATCAGGCTTGAAAGGCTGTGCAGCAGGTTAGGCTTATAAAAGATGGTAATGGTAATGTTCTAACAAGTGAGGAGAGTGTGACAAGAAGATGGAAAGTGTACCCTACTTTGAGGAGCTAATGAATGAAGACAATGAAAGAGAAAGAAGAGTAGAGGTCATAGAAACTGTGGACCACGAAGTGTGAAAGATTAGTGAGGGTGAATTCCGGAAAGCTCTGAAAAGAATGAAGAAGGGGAAGGCAGTAGCACCTGATGACAAACCAGTGGAGGTTTGGAAATATCTTGGAGAGATGTCAGTGAGGTTTTTGACTCAAATATTCAAAGGCATATTTGATGGTGAGAAAATGCCTGAAGAATCAAGAAGAAGTATGCTAGTGCCCATTTTTAAGAACAAGGGTAATGTACAGAGTTGTAGCAACTACAGGGGAATTAAGTTGATGAGCCACACAATGAAGATCTGGGAGAGAGTTGTGGAAGCAAGGCTTAGACGAGAGGTTACTATCTGTGAGCAATGGTATGATTTCATGCCAAGAAAGAGCACCACAGATGCCATCTTTGCTTTGAGAATGCTGACAGAGAAGTACAGAGAGGGTCAGAAAGAACTCCATTGTGGATTTAGAAAAAGCACATGACAGGGTGCCAAGGGAGGAGGTGTGGTTTTGCATGAGGACATTTGTGGTGGCAGAAAAGTATGTTAGACTGGTACAGGACATGTATGACAGCAGGACAGTGGTGAGATGTGCTGTAGGAGTGACAGATAGCTTCAAGGTGGAGGTGGGATTGCATCAAGGATCGGCTCTGAGCCCTGTTTGCTATGGTGATGGACCGACTAACAGATGAGGTCAAGCAGGAATCCCCATAGACTATGATGTTTGCAGATGACATGATCTGTGGTGAGAACAGGGAACAGGTGGAAGAGAACTTGGAGAGGTGGAGGTATGCACTTGAAAGAAGAGGAATGAAAATCAGCCGTAGTAAGACAGAGTGCATGTTTGTGAATGAGAGGGAGGCTGGTAGAACAGTGAGGCTACAAGGATTAGAGGTCACAAAGGTGAAGGACCTTAAGTACTTGGGGTCCACTATCCAGGAAAATGGAGAATGTGGTAAAGAAGTGAAAAATAAAGTCCAGGAAGGATGGAATGAATGGAGAAATTTTCAGGGGTGATTTGTGACAAAAAGGTGTCAGCAAAGGTCAAAGGAAAAGTTTACAAGACAGTGGTGACACCAGCTATGTTGTATGGTCTGGAGACAGTGGCATTGACAAAAAGACAGGAGAAAGAACTGGAAGTGGCAGAAATGAAGATGCTGAAGTTCTCCTTAGGAGTGACAAGGATGGATAAGATTAGGAATGAGATCATCAGAGGTATAGCACAGGTTGAACAACTGGGAGATAAAGTTAAGGAGGCCAGACTGAGATGGTTTGGACATGTTGTTACGACCCGAAGGCATGTAGCATAAAGAGAGGGACACGAGACACTGAATGAGGTTTAACACTGGAAAACCCAGGAAATTCAGACTACTATTATAACTACTGTGAGTTTGACAAATGACAATTTTAAAGTATTCACCTTCCATTAGGTGTTTGGGCCCCTGGGGCTGGAGGTCTTTGTTTGTGGGTTTGAATAGTAAACATTCCTTCCTTTCTTCTCCAGCATATCACCTCCAGTAGGGCAAAACAAAGGATCACTCCCCCACACTGAGAACCATACTCCCCCCACAAATACCCTCCACATTCCAAAAGCATTGCTTCTTCAGGTGAGAGTTGCTTTCTTACACCAGAGAGAGACTTGAGATATAGCTCTGTACTTTCAAAAATTTGCTGAAAGGAGCATATATATATATATATATATATATATATATATATATATATATATATATATATATTTATATATATATATATATATATATATATATATATATATATATATATATATATATATATATATCCCAAGGGTATGTGCTGAGCCCTCTTCTGTTCACTCTGCTCACATATGATTGCACAGCCACACATCCAGGCTGTCATATTGTTAATTTTGCAGATGATACAGCGGTGGTAAGATGCATCACAAACAATGATAAGTCCAGCTACAGACAGGAGGTGGAACATCTGGAGAGCTGGTGCAAAGAGAATAATCTTCACATGAATGTGAAGAAGACAAAGGAGATGATTGTGGACTTCAGAAGGAACAAACACACCCATGCCCCACTGAACATAGGTGGATCTGCGGTGGAGGTGGTCTCCAGCTACAAATACTTGGGTGTACACTTGAATGATAACCTCAGTTGGAGCAACAACACCACCAGCCTGATCAAGAAAGGTCATCAGAGACTCTACTTCCTCAGACGGCTGAGACGAGCTGGTCTGAGCAGCCTAGTTCTCACCTCCTTCTACAGGTGTGCAGTGGAGAGCATCCTGTGCTCCAGCATCAATGTGTGGCATTGAGGCTGCACAGTTGCAGAGAGGAAAGCTGTGCAGAGAGTGGTGAAGGCTGCACAGAAGTCTGTTGGAGTCAGTCTCCCCACCATCACAGACATTTACACCTCCAGATGCAGAAAAAGAGCCACCTGCATCATGAAAGACCTCACTCACCCAGCACACTCACTCTTTGCCCCACTCCCCTCAGGACGGAGGTTGAGGAGCATCAAATGTAGAACCACTAGACTGAGGAACAGCTTCTACCCTGAGGCTGTTAGACTCATGAATAAATAAATAATAAGAATAATCACTGCAAAATATCACATCATGCTGATGCTGATCTGTTTTCTTGTTGCTATGTTCATTTGTGACCATCTGCTCATACAGACTCATGTTCGTGCTGCTGTTTATAATGATGTTTTTCCACTACATTAGAGCTTAAGGTATTACTAGTTGATGTTTTTCTTAGTTAATTCTAGATGTTATTACTGTTTTTCTCTTGCATTTGTTGTTGGATGTAACTGGGACCCCGTGTACATAATCTCGTTTTCATCACATGTACCACATGCGGTGCAAATGACAATAAAGACTCTCTGACTCTGACTCTGACTCTCTGATATACATACCAATGGACGTGATAATGCTAATTCAATCTCGCAAGTCGGGGACCACCTGTACAATCCCGCCACCTTCAGATAAAAGTGGCCAACACAGGTAGTTCTTGACTTGCGGCGGCTTCAACTTACGGCGTTTCAGCTATACGAACCGGCGTAGAAATGGAACTTGTTCGTAAGTTGGGGATCACCTGTACAATCCCCCTTCAGATAAAAGTGACCAATGCAATCCCGCCTTGACCGTGGAATAGGTGACAGGTGACAGGACTTGCAGTCTCCCCTAGCAACTTCATCTGCCATAGCAACTGATTCTGTAGTCTGTGATGTAAATGGCCTCATATACATACCAATGGACGTGATAATGCTCCTTCAAACTGTCATTTTACAGTCTCCCATGGGAGCTATAGGTAAAATATGTACAAGTACATATGTTTGGTAGTCCTAGTGTT